>BOPP01000134.1:390905-395905 GCA_017312745.1 Gryllus bimaculatus
GAGGGCAGAACACTTTTTTACTTAGTGTTATATAAAAGGTTGTTATGAGGAAGATAACCTTGTCTCGGACTTGGGAAAACAATAGGTACAACAGCGTTTACTTCTACGGGCTACAACTACTTCGCGAGTGGATGTTGTGGTATAAAAGGAAATGAATTAAATAACCTTGAGGGGGAAGTAATATATTCACCGTATGGGATATTAGCGCTGGTCGGTCTGCCAATAAACCAAAAATGGTAAGTCATTCTAGGCATGAATAAATGGTTACGGTTCGGACTTTATTTTAGTTTTACCACAGTGTGGCAATACCCGTGGGATTTTGGAAAATGACTGTAACACACAATTATATTTATTAAATTAACCCTACACTTTATAACATACACTACAAAACACGCCGCCTTTTAATGTTTGATTTAACATGCAACGCTAATTCGGCAACAACAAATAATAGAGCAATTGGGGGCAGAAGTAGAAGTGAACACAAAATAAGTTGAAAAGTTTCATTTCTTACAATTAGGGAAGAAAAATATGGAAGTGTTAGGAAATATGGGGAAGAATCAAATGTATTCGTAAAAGATGTTGGACAACACCTTTCGAAACTAATTGGAATGACCTGTATTTGTGCTATGTTGCATTTTTGTGCATATTAGCGAAAGAGTTAAAAGTGTACCTGGCTAAATTCACTATTAACACACAACTGCAAGGTATATTTAGGAGAACTTAATTTTGAAATTGCAATAAGATAGTTCATGATCCGGATGGATGTAGAACAATTGGATTTGTAAATTTGGACATGGTAACACCATTATCAGCTACTGAACGATTCATTGTAAGTCAATGCTCATACTGAAATAAATTTTGACATAAAGTTGTGAAAGATTTTCAACCATGTGGTCTCTATGATGCAAAATAAAAATTGCATGTGTCTCATACTCAGCTTTAAATTTTCCTAAAGAGAAAACCGCGGAGGTAGTTGGGTTTGAGAAATGTATGTGACAGCTAGTGGATTACAATGAAGAGAGATATATTTGCCGTTTTATCATTTTAATTGTTTCGTAAATATTGTTGATTAGTAAGGTTTATTTTTCTGTTAAATGGTCGGTGCGTGTTCTCATAATCGAAATTGGTGATTTGAATTTTCTCATGTTTTTCGCACTAACAGGGTAAAACTCAGGATTTCAATAATGTGAGAACAGGCGGAGTGTGGCTTACTTTGCTATACCCTTGCTGCTAGGCAAACCAGCTTCCTTCCCCCTTCCTATCCAACTTTTTGTTACGCTGTTAATTGTGCTGTTAATGCTAGTGGACTATCCTTTTCAATTGTCTGATCCTCTCGCGATTATCTCGTTGGAAAATGGTCTCTCAAATATCATCAATTATACACTCATACTACACAAATTATCTGATACTCTTTTACCAAAGCATTTTTACTACACTGCAAATTCTACAAATCCTACGAATAACGAGAACCGAAACACATCGCAAACACTACAGTAATCACACTGAGTAGTACTGCCATAAACATACTCCAACATTCTCGATAGAAGAATATAAGAAGCTTGCTGATCAAAAATTTGGGATTCGAGGATCGAATGTGAGCAGAACTTGCCCAGAAAAATTAAAAGATCTACGAACATTTCTGGTTGATTCTATTCAAACACTACATTGAGAGAGAAATATGCGCCTCATAATCATTTTAAAGTTATAAATTCCACAACGTTACATTAATTTATACAAACAAAACATCCGTTTGAAAATTTTTGCATTGGGTAGCATTGCGTGGAAGTAATCACATTCGTAACAGGACGAGTAAGGAGGCTGGTCTTGAAGTACGGAGGGGTAGAAGCGTCATCCATCCAGTAGGTAGCGTTCAGTGCGATGTCGATGTGGCTTCTTCCGGTCGCCGCCTGCTTTGGCCCACGAAGGAATGCGCGCGCAACACACTAGCGCGCGAGAAAATAAGGCTGAAGCAGTAGCCTACAGATCGCATAGAATACTGTGCGTGCAACGTTTTTTGACTCATCGGTGATAAACGGTTTATTGTAATTTATATCTCAAATTCATCCAAATTCTGTTTTGCTTAATCAGCAGTGCTAGGGTTGAATGCACACGATGCCGTTGTAAACGGGAGGGCACTCACAAGTCCCACGAAAAAAGTTCAAACACTTTTTATAACTAGATAACTAGAGTAACATCAACATCTATTTCTTCTTCTCTCCCATTTGTGTTTAAAGTGAAAATATTCGTTCAAAAACACACGAAAATGGGCTGAGCATTTTCATTAGACAGAGGACCCACATATTATGCGTGCATCAGCGTTCGAGTATTTATGTTTTCTATTGTAAATTAAATGAATGATACAACGAAGCAAATGTTGTCATTATAAAACCTATGACAACAATGTTAAAATTTACCTAAAAGGATGCATTTAAATACAAAGGAGATGAAACGGACTTGACGTCCAATGGGATCTATCTAAATGGAGACTGGTACTGGGTAGCAACCGTTTTTGATCATGTTGACATACGCGGTTACATTGTAATTTTAATTCTCAAATTCATCAAATCTCCCAGCAGGGCTGGGGTTGCTTGCTTGATGCACGCAATGGTACGAAATCCAGAGAAGCATTAGACACGTCATAAATTACTACCGAAATTGAAGAGCGAGAATTGTGTGTGCGCACTGTTGGCGTAAACAATAAGTTGGGACAATTTTGTATGAAAGAAGATGCGTATGCCGTAGTAAATTACTGAGACGCGTGCACCATGCGTTTGCCGTATTCACCATAGCGCGAAGTCAAGCACCAACTAATTGATTGTGATCACTTTGGATATTTCTTGTAATTTAAAGATTAATCAACATAACATTGATTTTTAAATTTACTAATCTTTGTTCGCTGTTAGGCTTGACATAATTATTAATGAAAAATATTTTTTTCATTGTAACATTTACAGAATATACCTCTTTAATTTATTAATATTTTTAATTTAGATTTGTTAAAGCAATGTTTTAGTTATAGACTGATGAAGGAATTATTTAAGGTAAAAGTAGAAAGATTTTAAAACATGAATAGCAGCCATCACGTAATCACTAAACTACGACCAACCTTCTCTATGTAACGCAGCGAACACTTCCTCAAACCCTCCCCTCTTCAGCTGTAAGTAAATTTTGAACGACCCTTAACAGAAAATTTACGAAGATGTGGAATTGGATTAACAGATCATTGCCAATGTTTGAATAATTTATGTCAAATATAAAATTTAACTTGAAACCACATTGCTAAGTTATGAAAAAAAAGTATCTTCTATCAAAATATATGATATTAGCTACATTCCAATACATATATTAGTGTCAAAATTAACAGAGTTAAATGTACATTTTAACATAAGTTGCTTCTCTCAGAAACTATTTGGATTCGTAAAGTGCCGGAGAACAGCTGCACGAAATGTGACATAAGAAAGATATTTGTAAACATTTTTTCTAATATATTGTTTAATACATTAGTCTTTCAAATAATAAGTTCATGTTCGACTTTAAATAAAACAAGTAATTTCGGCGTAATTTCTGCTTGAAGAAAAGCATTTATATGTATTTCCAAAAGGCTCTACTTCTTTTTCTTTATTTTTTCAACTCTTCGTTTCAGCTCCTGAGTTTAAATATGAAACCATCTTCTCTTTAAAACAGGTGTGATCGCATATTGTGTACATGTCTTCACAAGGAAACCAGCTCTTCCTTCGTCGTTTTTAAACATACATGAGGGAATATCACCTTACTTCTCTGATAAATTGCGCTGCAAATATTTTACTGTTGTATTAAAATCCAAATTTCGTAGGAGAGTAACAAATATGTCAACTCGGCTGCCAAATGTAATTGCTGTTATGTACCATGCGGTTCGTTCCGTTGAGAAATTTTCAGATGTCAAGTGACAGAGAACAGAAAGTGCATATTTATTACGTAAATCGTCATTAAAAAATGTGAGAAGAACTGCCGATTTAGCACTACAGCTTTTATTTATTAAAATAATTGCAATCACTTGCGATGTATATTTACTTCTTGTATGACAGCCCAAAATGCTGAATGTTTAACATACAATCATGGTTTTTATTTTATTAATAATTAATTTATATTTATAATATGCAATGCAATGAACACAAGGAAGTTTTTTTTTTTATCATTTGTGTATCTGGGTTTCATTGCCTACATTGATCGACATTCTATATTCGACGTGCTATTTTTGTCTTGACACGGGTGATATAAATCTTTCGTGGATTTGACGGTATTAATGCACGCAATTGCTATATCATTAGTCCGTACGTTAAATGGCAATGTTTTACGACGAGGCTGGCGGTGATCTTCCCCACTGGATGGCAAGATACGACGCCACCAGCATCAGCTAGCGGGGTTTTTCCCCTATCCAGATAATCAACAGACAACTGCAGCGCACGCCAGCGCAAACAGCTTCAATCTCCCAACTGCGTTTCTCTCATAGTTCAGTCGATGTGTGTGTGTGTGTGTAAGCAAGGTGAGGATGAAAAGAGGAAGAAAAGATCGCGCGCGTCCGTGACTAGTTTGTTACCGTATGCTCCGGATTCTGTGATGATGCATAAACCACGGTAAAACTACCGACCAGAGCAGCCGGCCGTAGAATAGTTCTCCTCGTTCACCGGTTTGAATTTGACTAGCTGGTGGCGAAAATCCTGCACGTCGACACTCAACCATAAAACTTCCGGTCGGGACAGACGTTTCAGGCCTGACCTCCCTCACGGTATGGGGATATAAAATCATTTTTAAGTCCACACGACTGATGTACACTTTTTCATTATTATTTTGTCTAAGAGGTTTGAGAAATTTCCATGCATGGAAGTATGTATTATGTTTGGTTATTGTACGTAGTTCATCATACAAGTAGAAAAGAATGGGCAATAACAGTTTTCTGATTATTGTAGATAACTCAATATATACCCTACATAGATATACCCTAAAAGGAGCAGGTATAAATA
>BOPP01000134.1:398405-405319 GCA_017312745.1 Gryllus bimaculatus
CTGTTTCTGGCATTCAATAGTAACTGACATTTCACGTTACTTACGAAAGCGAAATGATAGTATTACCTGACGGAAATGTGCTGCTCATAAGTAATGAATCAAAATATGAATGAAATGTCAATGCCAATATTCTGGAGTCTAAAGCTAACATGATATAAATAGAGCCCGTGTTTCTTATTTACAAGAAAGACGTGGTAGGTCAATTAATTTACTTTCGCAAAATGTCAGAAATTGTCTCCTAGACCCAAATGCCTCTGACGGCAGGTTAAGTCGACACATTGAGTCACCATCTGCATATGTAATTAAAAAACTAGTAGTGTTACAGAATGGAATAGACAGTCGCCATTTGCATATGTAATTAAAAAACTAGTGGTGCTTCAGAATGGAATAGACTTTCCCCTATTAGCTTTCTAAATCCTTTGGTTCGGCTAGTTATTCTCTTGCCAGATGCCATCTATCGCCGCCCAAAATAGTTTTGTGAAATTTTCTTAATTTTCGGTTTTCTAATAATAGAAAGGAAATATTATTTTATGAATATTTAGAACAGTAAAACCCCGTCTTTAATAGCAATTTTCTTTGAAACATTTGGAGCCGTTTTCAAGGAAATGGCGTTTAAGTTACTGTAAATGAGAAATTTGAACCTCTACTCAGACAATACTACGAAAAACGTATAAAATCATTTCAAGCACTTACAGTCACAAATAAGATAGTGTTTACAAATCGCAGGAACTGTGCAAATCTTTAGAAAAACACATTTGTATATTTTTTGAAAAAAACAAAATAATACAGCAAAATTATATTATCTTAAACAGTGCAATTAACAATATCTGCTGGAAAAGTGAAGAAAAAATTTGGAGCAATTTTTGAGATGTGGTTTAGGGTTTTTTTTTTTTTTTCTTGGCTTTTTTTAATGTGAATATTGATCTCATTGTTACAGAAAACTGTTGTTTTCAAGACATTTCATCTGACATTATTTAAAGCGCATGTACTCATTAATATAATGATGACAACAAATTGCCGCTAATATAAATATTAACGGAACAAGAGACAAGTCAAAAATATTACATTTTTGTAGTTTTTGAAGAATATATCAACATGGCGTTTATGTCATCTTATAATAGAGTGAATTTATAACTATCCCTACCAAGTGTTGTGAAAAAAATTCGAGCCGTTTTTGACAAAATCTTGTTTTTGTAGTTTTTTAAAATTGCAAATAATGCACGCAATATGGTTCGAAAACTACGAAATTTTACAAAAATATGTACATGACACTACTGTAAAACTCTAAGAATGACAAACTTTATTTGAAGGAAAAATCTCTATCATCAAATTTGTAGTTCTAGGAAGATGCGGAAAAAATTCAAACTTTTGGAACTATCAATATTCCAGAGATAACAGTGAAAATCGGACGTATCCCACCTTTATAGGTGTATTTTGCTCTGTTCGTACAAGAAATTTAAAGAAAAAATTTGGAGTAATATAAAAAAATTGAAAATGTCAGGGGGGGGGGTCATATAAAATACCTCAAAACTTTGAAAAACGTTTTTCGCGTGCATACCCCCAGAAAAAAATATAGGACAGAACCTTGGTGAGTATAACTGCACATTCGCGTAGTCAATAGAAGGCCAATTCGTGACGAAAATAATAACATTCACCGCAGAGGCTCCGCTCACGAGTAAATAAATAAAACATCCTACAAGAAGAAGGAAATTATAACTTTAATGATAAAAAAGGGATATATACAATAATGATTTTTAAATTGAACCATTTATAGGATTGCCTGATGTCTTGGAATGCCTCTTCTTGAAATGTACCTTAACCAATGCTCCAAATCGTCACGTTAATTAAATGGTTAAATGGATCAAATGGTCATATTTACGGGAATAAAATATAAGGTGTCAGGGTACGGGGTCCCATTCGATATTTCAGGAATGGGCGGGATCCCCCTTTACTCACTCCCGTATATTCAACATGTCGCCAAGACAAGATAGCACCAAAGGAAGTAAAAATTATATGTGTACGAGGTTGAGAGATTCCCATCAGTGCCTTCGTCTGCCAGCAGATGGCAGCAGTCCGTCGTCCCCTCCGCCTCCTTACCTGTCTTCCGCGCCCTACCCCGTGCGTCCGCATCTGCTACCTGTTCCTTTGTTGAGGGGAACTCACCACGCCGGTGACGAGGTGGCCGAGTGGTTAAGGCGTTGGACTGCTAATCCAATGTGCTCTGCACGCGTGGGTTCGAATCCCATCCTCGTCGGGGAGCTTTTTTTTGTGTGTGCGCGCATAGCGTCCAAGCGGTTGGCTGGTAGTGGGTGAGGCTTTGGCCATATGCATGATAGAACTACATTGCCCCTTTCCAGATTTCACCAGAGGAATATACCCAGGATTGTACGGCCAAGTAACCGTGCACAAAAATAAGTATTTAAAAGCAGGACATGTTTCTGTGTTGACAAGACCACATCAACTGGAAACCTTGCAGAGAATGTTATTTAAAAACCCAATGATTGAGAAATGAACGAACTGGCACTTGAAACTAGTCGCTTCAACCAATATTTTTCGAGAATTGTGGCTGAATTCATTACGGGACTTCAGTTCCAACATTCAACATCAGACGTTTCCACAAAAATTCTTGACACGATGTTGCTACTGAAACTACTTCTTTTGAATTTCTCAAAATAATCTGAAATCTAAAAACTAACAATTTCTTCGGTTTAGATAAAGTTCCGAATGGATTTGTTAAAGACTTTTGCGCCTGCCATTATTCATCCATTAACATACATTTAATGCATACTTATCGACCGGAACATTTCCAGACATTTTCAAAACAGTTAAGATTAATCCAATCTTCAAAAAAGGCAACAGAAATGGAATTCAAAATTATCGGACAATGTATTTTGCATCAGTATTTTCAAAAATATTAGAGAGACTTATTGTACGGACGAAAGAATAACTCTCTCAGTAAATACGAAGCGTTTCCAGTTTGCCTTTATCACTTAATAATCACACAAATATTACTTAATCCATGGATTAAAATGAAGCACCTATTGGAATATTTTTAGATCTTGTGAACATTTCTGACGTCTTTGATCATAACATCTTACTTTCAGAATTAAAATCTTATTTAATTATTTGTATTGTTGTAGTTTTATTACGTTTTACCTTAAACAACCTTTCAGAGTGTAGAAATGCCGTACTCGAATGACGGGACATTATTTACCCCCTTTTCCGATTCATTGACAACTGAACATGGGGTTACGCAGGGTTCGATTTTAGGCCCTATTCTCTTCCTACTATTTGCAAAAGATTTGCTCTCGACGATTCGAAACAGAAGTTCTCATTGTGGATGATAAGAATATTCTTTGCAATAGAGAAACAATAAATAGTACAATATAAGATATTTCAAATGTGTTTCATACCAACAAATTAAAAATAAACGAAGGGAAAACGGTTAGTTTATTCATTTCAAATAAACAATTGTATATTACATTGTAAATTAACAATATATAATTAACTGGTGTAAACGTAACAAAGAATTTGAGTATCTCAATACAGACATCCCTCAAATGAAACGTCCGTTTAAATGAATTGAACAGAAATTAAGTTCTTTATGCTACGCTTTCAGAATTCTTTGAGCCTTCATATTGCTCCTTGTGTATATTTCGTGAGTATTCATTTCCCCCTGAGATATGACATAATATTCTGGGCAAACACATCCTGTAACGCCCATACTTTTAGATTACACCAAATATTTGTGTAATCTAATAATAGGTAAATCTCACCTACGAGAATGTTTGAGCCTCTCTTATTACGCAAGTAATTCTACCACTTTATTGCTTCTTCATTTATGAATCAGAGGTTTTTGTACAAAATGACTGATGGGGGTGAACATATTTTCTAAGGGTATATGTTGTCTATAATCATAACACTCGTAATAATATTCATCAGATATCAGTATCAACGGATCACTACAAAATATTCCCATATACATTATTTTACACCACATTGTCAGATGACGCGGAATGTTAAAAAACCAGCTGAATATACAGCAACCACAACCAACATGTGCACATTTTATTGAATAGTATCAGTGCAATGATGCAATGGTTATAGCACTTTTTACGTCTTTAAGTGACTTAACTTCACAGAGAAATACGTCCTTAGCAAAAAATGCCGACGGACGAGAGTGGGATTCGAACCCACGCGTGCAGAGCACATTGGATTAGCAGTCCAACGCACTAACCACTCGGCCACCTCGTCTGACAAACGCTTTGCTCACAAGCATAATATTGTCCTGGGGGCGTTTCGTAACTTTCCCGCTCCTGCGGACTAAGGGAGGGAGGACATTGTGCGGATCTTGGGCCGGCTCTACTGGCCAAGTGTCACTTCAATGCTTAAGCCTTCCCCCCTCCATCAGAAGCGGAACAAGGGGACGCAACTAGCAAGATTGCAATATCCACTCAAAGGAAATGACTACTTAGAAGATGTTAATTGAATGTACAATTTTACTACGGAGTTTATTGAAAGTTTTCAAAACATTGCCTGACGTTAATTTTCAAACTTTCAATTCTGAGATAGAGTTGGAAACAGGAGAGCCATACAAGACACCTCAGCAAACTCTTTAAAAAATTTTATCAATTGTTGCACACTTGGCGAAACTTCTGCTGGACAGCTGGCTTCGATTCGCGATAGAGGTGACAATTTTTTTAACACTTTGAATTATTAAATTTACTCTAAACACTTATTTCTATTTGTGACACTAAACATTTATTATTATTTATTACTATTGTATTTTATTACTATTATTTATTACTATTTATTATTATTATTTATTAATAATATTATCGCATCACATCCAAAGAAGTATTCTCATTAAGAATTTGTGTTTTTTTGTTCAAAGTAATACTTTTTCAAAAATTTCTTTTTGATTTCATAAATTTAGAAGTAAATTTCGAACTCAAATTCCTTTTGTATTTGCGATTTCAAATATTGCAAAGTATACTAATTATATGCAAATAATGGCATTTGAGTCTTGGAATTGGAGTTTGAAGTACAGTGAGTACAGTGACGCACAGGAATCTGTGCTTCTGAGGCCACAACGGTAACAAATTATTTATTGCTAATAGTCGACTATGCGTCATTTTGGTGGAAGAAACACCACATTGTTGTTTTTCATTCTGGATTAAATATATGAATGAACTTGATGTACTCCTTTTTAACGTACTTTTTAGTACAATTGTAAAGGATAAAGGGATCGGGACAAAGTAAATAACACGCTAGCAGTTCAAGAAGAAGAAATATAATAATTATCAATGTCAATTCATTATGGATATGCTGACACTCGGCTCGTCTATGATGAAGTGTTTTTTATATTTCTTTATGATTGTGTGTGTTACTTTCTTGAAGTAAGTTTCAAATTATATTTAGACAATCAATAAAGTGAAATTTAGAAAATTGATTGCCTAAAATTAATTTGGAAACTTACTTCAAAACAAATTTTTCTTCACTAGAGAATAATCTACCGCTGATATCTAACCGATTAATTTTATAAAATGTCGTTCTTCAAAATTTGTAACTTTTTATTATTCCTGCAACTTAATAAATAAAAATGATTCTCAGATTTGTAACATTATTAAAAATGGCCTTTACGATGTTCGTGATCAAGATGTTCAAAAATCAAAGATTTGTTCTGTCCTCACCTTTCTCAATATTTTTAACACATGGAATATCTGTGTTCATGTTAGCAGTGGAGATCAAACGACGCAGCTTCAGAGCAACAACTGTTGAAAACTGTTGCATCTCTGTCAGGCAAGTCCTAAGGTCGAGTCTCAACGGTGACAATTTTGACACTGGCTTAGATTACTAGAGAATGCATCCGATATTTGGAGGAGAATTCTTTTGAAAGAAGAATTCTAGTTGCTGGCTGCCTCGATCGGAAGTTTTGATGGTTGTCCGGTCAGTACCAGGGAATGCCGGTGCAGTACAAGCATGTTTAACGGCTTCAAGGATGAATATTTCATGACTGGAATAATTTTAACACAGGATGTTGCTATTTGGTAATGACTTTACCGTATGATATGCTTGCTTCTGTGTTATATTTGTATTTAGTGTGTTTATATAACATTTAACTTTACTCAATGCATTTTGGGCTACGATGTTAGTTTTTTTAAATAATTTTGTATCGTTAAATTATGTATTAAAATCATTATTCTCACTTGAAGTCGCGCAAAAAATGTTTTTTTTTTATGTTAGTAATAATCTTGGTATCATCATGAGTTTCCGCCAGATATGAAAACTTATTCGTTTGTATACTACATGATCAATTTCCTAAACTTCTCGGCTATAGCATGTTTGCGATATTCAGTTCCATGTTTTCTACAGAATATGAATATTGCCATGTTCCAATGGACTCTCCATTTTCTGATGTACCTTCTGGAAGATGAATGACGTGTCACCTTTGGAATCTAATGTTCCATTGCAGAAGTGAGCGCCACATAAGGGAAAACTAAGCAGGGGGGAGGTAAAACGAGGAACATTTGGGGGAGCGGGTGATTAGTGTTTAACAAAATGAGTGGTTACTTATTGTGCTCTCATTTGAGAGTACGGGCTGTTGGGGAATAGTTCACTTCATGAGCATTCATTTTAAGTGTTAACTGCGAATTCGGAGTTAAAACGTCTATCGTGGGTCTGAGCCAGCAGCGCATTCCATTTGGGTCAGAGCGGTTTGCTGGGTTGCAACTGCTCTGCGTTGGTCGGCATTTTAGTTCTGTCTGACTGTACTTGCGGACAGTCCGCGACGCCTAGGGCTACAGACGCGTCCAGCTTGCGGCCATGGGGTTAAGGGGGTATGTGAGTTACAGATAATCCCCAGTGGGTCATACGGTGTAATCGAACACAGAGAGAATGGTTTGTAAAACAGT
>BOPP01000134.1:406275-433367 GCA_017312745.1 Gryllus bimaculatus
TTTTTGTCTTATTTGTGCGGGAACGTTGGACGATTTATTTATTGTTTTCTCTTGGTGTTGCGGCCAGCAGCGTCTTGTAATGTGTCAGATAGGGCTGTATTGCGCTTCGATGTTTTTCTTCAGTTTTATGCAGTGGTTTTGCACGATAGTTTTATTGTTCACTTAATCGGCGGTACTTGTTTAGTTTGTCTTGGTTACTTGTTAGTTTGGTAAGAGGATAGTTTTCTTTTCAGAATATATTTGAACGATGGTCATTTCTACTGGGGTGTGGTCGAAGAAAGGTCGTAAGCACTAGATTCTTCTTAGTACCAAGATAGCCACCTTTGCTAAGTAGAGAGTCAGCAGGGTCAGGAAGCTTGGCTGTCAGTGGGCCAGTAGTAGGTCACCAGTCGATATAGAGAAACATTAAGTCTGTTGGTTACTTAAGAAGATTTTTTCCTCGTTAGTGTGTGAGTCGTGAGCCCAATGCTGGTTTTTGCATGAAGTCGGCCTCCAGCTATGAATCTTTGATCCTAGTGTATTTTAAAGTCTTAATTTTTTGTTCTGTTATTCTATGTTGGGCGGGCAGTATCAGAATTTATTTCGTCGTAAGTTGACCTTCTGTCACCAATTAACAGATGTTGCTTGTATTCTTCTTCAGTTTCTATATTCGTTCGCTTTCGTAATGTTGATTGTGTTTTCGATTATTATAGCAGTTCCTCCATGGCTGATTACCGACCGGTGCTTGGTATTATAAATGTCATAGTCCGTATCTTTAAGTAGGAATTTTCAGTGAAGTGAGTTTCAGATATTAGCATAATATTATATATTTTTCTTGAGAATAGTTAAGAGCTCTCTCCCGATGTTGGTTTAAACCGTTTGCGTTCTCAGAGAATTACATTTTAATTCTGGTGCCATTTAATTCATCTTGGATATTAATGACGTCAGGAGGTTGAGCAAAGCCCCAATTTGTTCAATTGTGTTTTAAGGATGCTTTGATATTTTTGAATGAAGTTTCTATTATTTTGCAGAGGATCTGTTTGGTTTTGATTGTAGGTACAGGGATGTTGAGTTTTGAGAAGATACTGTACGAGAGAGGGGATGGGTTAAGTGGCGAAACTGGGAGGGGAGGGAAATTGAGGCGTTTGCACCTTTTGTTCTTTTGTGAATGTTCGGTTTCTTTTCTGTGCTTGTTACGTTTATTACGTAATCTTGGATACACTTGGCAGCCTTTATAGTTGGCTGGATGGCTTTCGCGAACATACGCGGCATGTTGTCCGGTGCGCTTTATTTTTTGCATCGTTCTGTGAAGTGTTCTTCATCGCATTTCAGCACTTGGAGTTGCTTTACAATATTCTTTCGTGTGTGACCCATAACTCTGACAGCGATGGCATTGCCCACTGAATGTTTTTTTTGTAGCGGTTCTTCATCAATTTATTTCCTGCATTTACAAGTGTGTGATATTGTAGATTTCTGCATTGGTTTGCACTGCGTTTAAGTCTATAAAAAAGAGCATAGGCCGGCTTTTTGGCTTATCGATGAAGTACAATTGTGGCATGTACGAACGGTGTGCCTTGGATTTGAGTTCAGCTTTTACTTCTTCTATGTTTGCTGACGGATGCAGGTATTGAAGCAGCTTACGAATTGCTCTTCTTTTCTTTGGTAGATAAGTGTGGTATTTGCCTCGGATTCGTCAAGTTGCTTAATATAGCTTCTATAAGCTTCAATGGTTTTTGTAGCACTTTACATCCTCGTGTACTATTTGTACGTAAATCATCGTCTTTTACTTATAGTTTAAAAATTTCAATTAATCTTCGATACATTAGTAACATTTTTGCACGAAAATTGGCATATGTTATGAATCTTACAGGGGGTTTTCTAGGATTTCAACTGTCTGATTTGTCTTCTAACACTGCATATTGATTTTTTATGGCGTAACACTGGCGCATTAACATTCGGGAGAGTTGGTATGTGCTGATGCTGTAGGATGTTTTTTTACTTTTTCGAGGTTGTTGCCACTCTAGGGTACTCACGGTTTTATTTGAGGTTGTTAGGACGACCTCGGACTTCTAGTTGTTGAACACGCATTGTGTGTTGGTTCTGAAATCCCGGCTGCCCTGGTGAGAATGTGGCTGAATAAGAAGCCTGTTTGTTTCTCTCATAAGTAGTTGTGTGATTTGATTGCATAACTGTGAATCCTAATTCATTAAATATTGATGTTGCTTCTAATTTTTTGCTGCGGCATTTTTGTTGTTATTATGTAAGTTAATTACTATCACTGTTTTGCCGCACGGGGCACTTGTACCTTGACCATCTCATTGTGTTGAGTTAATATCACTGAATTCACTTGTGATTGATTTAAGCTTTCTACTGCCTCTAGCGCGATTGTGCTGCCCCGTACAGGGGGAGCCACTTGAAAACATTGTCACTACACACTGTACACTGAACTCGTAGAGTTGTACTCTGCTAAAACTTATTCACTGAAGTTGCCCGTGAAGGAGAGCGCTTCGGCGCACGTCCGCTCGCTACGTTTCAGCTGAGGAAACTGACGAGCAGAATATGAAGTATATATCTACTGTTGAACTTCACGAACGATTTCCTCGTCTGCTCATCTCTTTCAACTGCAAAACATAACAGAGATTTAACATATGCGATTCATTTCATGTTAATAATACTAATAAAATAAAAAAGTCATTATGTATGTTTCTAATATTTTAGTGATGAATTACATGTAGTACGAAATACGAAAAAGACAGAATTATCAGATTTCCAGAATTGTCCTCAACCAATTAAATCGTTGATACAATTACTGATGTTACCGTTTCTAGAAATTCTACGACCATTTTCATTTAAAACTGATTACAGTCGTTTGTCACCTGAGTACGAATGTGGAATGATATTATTTAAACAAATAATAGCAAATATTATTAATTAAATTGTGTCGTGCTTCTAAAAAACTACTAAACACTTAATTAAAGCTCTTAAAATCTACTAAATCATTAATTAATTTACAAATTAGAAATTAAGATTTTACGCAATATTGAAAAAACTTGAAAAATTAATCGATATTATATGATTAACCGAATAATTAGGAACGATTAATCGACGAATTAATCTAATCTAGAGAAAATCGTTTATAGATATTATTAGATTATTATTTAATAGTCGGCCATCACTACAGGCTCTTGCTGGCGACGCTCTGCCCACGCGCCCCAAGGGTCTTCCTCTAAAAACAGCAGCGCTTCCTTGCGCAGCCTTTGAATTGAATTGAATTGAAGCCTTATTTTACGTGGCGAGACTCAGGCCATGAGGCCTGCTTTCCGTCTGACCACGCAAATTTCGCTACGCTCCTTTCACTAACTAGTAGAGAAAGGAGGTATTTTTTGGGCGAGAATCAGGCGATTTGAATTTAGCTCCATGACGTCATTTAGGCTTGAGGATCTTTTTACATTCTAGTAAATCTACTAACATGGGACAGCCGGCTTTACTTCCCCTCCGAAGGAAGGCGTAGAAGGATTTTTTCGCCCTTAAACATCCACGGCTTCGATCGGTGTGAACCCGTCGTACTTGTGCAAAGCGTATCCGGTACTCTAACCGTTAACACCATCGTCGGCGGGGTCGGTTTCGCTGCCCTCACATGGTCGAAACTACACCTCTTTTGAACGCCCGCACCGGCGCCCCGCGCGTTGAGCTTCAGCGTTCTCATAGCAATTTCCCCAGCTCACAGGAAGGAAAGAGATAATACACTTTGTAGCGAGGAGCGTTTTATCACGGTATCAACTGGAGAATTAATCTGCGTCGACTTGGAGAAGCCGCTACATCCAATTTATGGGTTTATGATGTAGGGCATTGCTTTCTGACGTGTCCGAATGTCAGCCTTACGATATGTCTTTGCGCACCGGTTAGGAATGAGAATGCAACCACAGCCAGAATACATCTGGCTCTAGCAAAGCGGTCACTTAGGCTGCAGGAACACCACGAGATCCTCATTTCCATGACCTCGTCATTAACTACAGCTCCTCTTGGCGCCCGAACACTGGGCCGCAAGGTTCGCACTAATAGTAATTATCCTCAAATGAAACTAAGAAGAAATTTAATAGTGAGGAACGCTTCACCGAGGTAGCAAACTGCAGAGCTGACATAGAGCGATTTTTATACGAATGGACCGTTTTGACAGCTAGTTCTGGCAACATAACTGACGTACATGTAAGCTTCCGCGGCCGAATTCCATAAATTCTCGGCTATTCGGGGAGACGCCGCGTCGTTTGCAGGGAGGCCGACGTACTCGCTATAGTATTGTAACGTTTCCTCTTGTGAATTAACGCCAACACAATATTTACCAAAGAAGGTTTTATTCTCGTGGAACAATGCATTACACTAAATAGTACTTGGGTCTATTTACAGAATATAATTACACTTAATTATTTTTCTTTTTACACGCGATTCCGTTCTCTCTTGATGATTTAATTTACGCACAGTTTCACTTCCTGACACACTATTCTTATTTACCACCGGTTCTCTCTTCTACAGTATCAGCCCAGTGCCGATGCACTGTGCACGGTTCCACTGCACTTGACCCAATTCTCTGCACAGACCGCGACAATCCCCTGCGCAGAACCACAATTCCTTGCGGCAGAACCACAACTTCACTGCGCACACACGCAGGGTCCACTGCACTGCTTTTACCGTGATGCCCCACTTCAGCAGCTCAGCTTTCACTTGGCAAGTACTTCAAACTGCTGACTGCTGTTTCTCCGCACTGCCACACTGCTTACCGCGATGCACCCTTTCACAGCTCAGTCTTCCACTGCAGACTTCTAGACTGCCTGCCTGCTGTTCAACCGCTGCACCACTCTTCACCGCAAATGCCACATTTCAGCAGCAGCAGCTTCACTTCGGACACACTGGACGACTGACTGCTTCTCCTGCTTAGCTCACTGACGTCTTACCTACGCCACTGACTTCTACTCACGTCTTCTACTGACTTCTTTCTACTAACTGACTCGCGGCCGCCGGCAGCGGCGCATTTATACCTGCCCGGCGCTTGTCTCCAGGCACCCGGCATATTCTCGGCGTTTTCCCGCGGCTCGCGGATAGTCCGGAACCGTCTATTGTTCGGGGGGGAGGGAAGGGGCGCCGGCAGATGCGCCAATCCACGCGCAGCGAATTCGGCACGGTGACGCAATTATCGTAAAAGTATATAACACCAGGTTATTATAATACCACCGGACGCGTAGCGCCGTAGTGTCACTGCCCTGAGGAAGCCTGCGACATGTCAGGCAAAACGTCGGCCTCCCAGCCAACGACGCGGCGTCCCCCGGATAGCCAGAGAAATTAAGATAACTGAAGTTTCTGTGGTCCTTTGGCCTATGTGACTCTCCTTCCTTCATTCGTTGGTTTGCAGTTGGCTAACTTGTAAATGGCTTCGACGCTTCCTTTGGTGATTTTCTCGTCCGACGAAAATATAGTTCCCCACGAGAAATAATTGAAATTAAGAAGTGCAGTGCTACTGTTCCCTTCTGTACAAATTCCTTTTTATAAACATTACATTGAATCTACTTTTTGTGTGATAAGTATGATGTTAACTTGAAAACCGAGTCTTGAATGTCAGGTGCGTACTGGTGCAAGTGCTTCCTGCTCCTGTGTGGCAAGGTGGCGAGCTGTGATCGAGAACGTTCCGTGCTTTGCGTTTTATCAATTAATTTTTTATATAAATACACGATCGTGAACTACGAGAAGCTATGTAGGCATACACAAACATAAACACTTTACGAACAGGCATGGCTGAAAAGCTGTCGCGGCGGAGGGATACTTCTGTGAATTACATGTGATGTTCGTTTGTTTAGCGAACTGTCACTCTGGTTGATTTTTAGGCGGATTCTAATATATGCGCCGACCTGGCGAAGCGCCTCCGTTCAGGTAATGGTAAGATGTTCTAGAAGAGTATTGTCTTCGGGCGTACGCTGTTATCAGTCTTCGCACCCAACGGAAAGAGTGAAGCGAATCGCTACGAATCCGTCTTAAGACTACTCCCTGGCCAAAGGAGTAAAATATGTCAAATAACTCCTTCTGCCATCGTCAAAAATTCAGCTTCCTAGCACCTGTAATGAAACATGCATATGGGATCGTCCCCTCCCTCTCTACACCGGAGACAGCAGCGGCTCTGGGGATTAAGCCTAATTCCGTCTGAGTTCCTTATGCTCCTCACAGGCAACTGGACCTGCGTTAGCTCAGAGGCAGCATTACACCACGTAATTACATTTACATCACAAAATATCGGGTGATTTTCTGCATTGCACGTGTTCAACTAAGCACGTTTTAAACAACTCATTTATAGAACCATTTAATTCCTTGTTTTCGCTCTCTTTTTTCGACACTACTGTTAATGTTCTCGCATTCCTAGTCTAGAGTCACGACTTGAATGTCACATGCGCACACTGGGAACACTTCGGACTCTTCACGAAAATAATTTGTTATATTTTATCATTTTGTTACGCTTGTCACGTGAAACAAATTAAGCCTTCTGCGCAATAGCCGACTTCAGTTATCACTGTTCTAGAAGTGGTCTGATGCTGCGCCAGGACGCAGTAAATTGTAGACGTCTGCCTCTTTCATCCGCTTCTTTACCATTACAGCTTTAATCGTGAGGACAATCCCCCCCGAGTTAATTATGACTCCAGGATTTTTTTCATTCAAAACATACAAAAAATGTATTTACGTTTAATTGAAATTAATCATCGTTAGTTAATTGGATCACGAACAAATGGCTGAGTTTGTTTTGGGGACGGCGACATTAGCGTGTAAAAGTGGGTCGCCGTCTCATGTAGGTCAATGTGCGAGATGTGCATGGCCGCTGATCGCGAGACGGGAACAAGAACTCCTGTCTTGAGTGGCGATCAATAGCTTCTAAGTGAAAACGGTCGTTAAGGGAGGTGTCCTAATCGAGGAGGGAGGTTTCACTCTGTTCACTGAAATTAATTAAATAGTTTTTACCGAATAAATAACAAACATTTTTGCTTTAATTTTACGAAACATTCACTGAAACATTTTCTGATACCCGCCAGTTTTTCTTGAGGTCTCTCCACAAGAAATATTTGGCTACGCCGATTGAGGCATTGCAAGAAAACGCTACCTCTACTAATGTGTCATAATAAAGAATTAAAAGACAAAACGTCTCCGGAAGGTTTTGCATTTTTATGCCTCTCGCCTAAACGAAAGAACTGTATTGGAGTAGACGCGAAGATCGTTTGTCCAAGAACTGAGTCCGGCCGGAAGGGGGCGTTGGTTCCCCACTCCCCGCGCCGGAAGTGTGTCGGCCGCTGGGCCGTTCTCTCCCCGTCGCGACGCCGCGCGTCAAAAATGGTGGAGGTACTGGGGTTCGAACCCAGGACTTCTCGCATGCGAAGCGAGCACTCTACCACTGAGTTACACCCCCGGACCTTTCGAGGCGGCCGCACGACCACCCTTGGCCGATTGCTGTCGATAAGGAAGGCGTGGCGGGGGCGAGGGCGGGGGTGCGTCGTTCGCAACGCCATCTGTGAGCGGTAGTCGCCACCTGGAGCGTCGCTTACGCTGCAACCGCTCCCCCCCCCCCGCCCCCGGAACGCCTGCTCGCTTTCCGCGCCCTTCGCTTGTTCCCCCCTCCACCCTACCTTCGCCCTCGCGCGGAACGGAGCGGTCGCTCCCCTTTGCCACCTCATTTTCCAGTCGGCGAGAGAGGGGACAGCCTCCACAGACGGGCAGGACCCCCAAGTACAAGCCCACTGACCCCTTCGAGAAAGAGAATCCTCCAGATTTATTTTAAAACAAACACCAGTTATAACCGACCTTACCTTGTACGAATGCAAATGAGAATCAACAATACTTTAATTTCTTATCTACAAATACAAGCCTGTACAGTAGAGACGATGTTGCCTTGCTGCACCCGCCCTACCTCAATATCTAGTAGGGGGAACTAGGACATGGACTGACTAAACACGGACTTAGAGCCCCAGCTTCATAAGATCCCTCAATGTTTTAAACAAAAGATTTAAATAGTTCATAAATATTTAAAACATGTTCACATATTTTTCAATTGCAAAGATTACAGTTTACTCTTACATTCATCTTTACAACAAAAGGTAAGTATTTCATTATTATTTTCTTTAAGAGGGATCTACGGTTCTGTTAACCTTGGGGCTCCGTAGTTCAGTCAGACGAGCTTGCTGCATTTGTATTCGTCTATTGAGGAAGGGTTTTTGGGTATAGCTGTTCAGTCCTGGGGCTCTATAGTAGTTATTCTGATTGTGTTGGCCTTTTCAGTTCCACCACTCCCGAGGAGACCTTCCAGTTGGGTACCGTTTGGCCTGGCCCCCAATCTACCATCATTCCTGATGCGCATTCGTCAAAACAATTTCTTTTTGTCACTTCAGACCCTTTTGGCCACCTGATGAGCTGTGGATGTCACGAACATACAAAACAAAAGCCTATTTGTAGTGAATGGCCGTAAATACCGATTCCAGGAAATTTTATAAGGATGAGATTCAGCAATGAACTTGCTATCAAAGTACCTGCAAATCCTTCATCAAAGCATCGCAAGACCATTTCATAACTGAAATCTATGAAGAGCAGAGCCACAAAATGCCTAAGACTGAAGAATCAGCAGGTAAATAATGAAGATTTCACTTATGCGAAAAAGTCTGCAAGGGATCCAAGCCCCTCAATCCAAGTGACTTCACATTGAACAGGCGGAGACTCACAAGACTATCACTAACTGCAAGTGGCATAGCTCAGTCAAAAGGACAATCTGTTTCCCTTTTCCGAAGAAAACGGCGATCAGCCTTCCTTTCGTTTCAGCAGTGGCAGCATAACAAAGTAGGGAATACATACACACTTCCTTCGCACAGGCGTTCCGGCGTATGTAATGTGGGGACCAGAAAACAAATAATGAGTTTCACCCGTATGTAAATTGGGGACAACTACTTTACCCCCTTGCAAATTAAAGCCCTTTATTGTCGAAAAATATTTTCCGACATTACTTTTCAGACACAACTCCCTTCCCAATTTTCGACACTTAGGATTGCATATTTCTTTTTAATAGCTTCAATTTGGTTTTCATTCAATTGAATCATTCGTTGATTGAATGGTTTCTGCTTATTTTGACATTTTCATATTCTTGCTTTTTCTCAGCTAATAGTATATAATGCCGAGAGTGGAATTTACACACTCTTCTACTGTATTTTTTTTAGATATTGATATAAGAGTAACTCTGGAAGATTTTCAATAAGACACAAGGGAAAGCTAGACAGCAGCGCGGCGGCGGTGGCCCCTTAACGCCCTTACCTCCTCAATCAGTCGTTTTCCTTACCTGTAATGGCTTGGACCCCAATTTACAAATAGAAATGGAAAGTAAGTTTCGCGAGAAAAGACGAAGGCATTATTTGATCCCCAATTTACATATGGCCGCGCGTATGACGGGGGGGGAGAGAGAGAGAGAGAGAGAGAGAAAGGAGAAACGGGCAGGGCTCCTGAGAAATTTAAAAAGCGTTCCATAGCCTTCAGTAATACGTTTTATTTACTTATTATATTCAATTAGTTTCTCCAAGTCAGCTGGCCACTGTGTAAATCATTTGCTAAGATGAAATCAATTGTTTTTATTAATTCAACAATTAGAGTTATAATTTCTTTCTCCTTTTAATATGTTTTATTTTATTATTCACTAGTAATAGTGAAATGTATCAATGCTACTTATTCTGAATGGGAGCAGACATTGAACGAAAATTATGCAGCCTCTGGTGACGTGGGAGGTCTATGATTTTGTTAATATCCAAGAATTCATAAAACATCCAAAACAATGAAAAAATTTCGATTTTTACTATAAATACAAATATTTGATTTTTTGTTTTTGTTTATTGTCAGTCTGTGCATACCAAATGAATTCTCACTCTCCGACACTGTTTACGTCACATCTGGTGCTACGTGACAGTAAGTTATGAAGGCAAAAGGTGGCTTGCCAGTTTTACGAGTATTTGCTATTTAAGTGTTACGTTGTGGTTACGTACAATTTGATATGTTCGGTGTGTAAGGAACTGTTGCACTCTATATTATATATTTTACTATGTTATTGCAGTATTCATGAAGACAGTTATTGTTGAAGTATTTAATTTAATGCAGCATTATATGATAGTATCTTATTAGTTATTCTTTTTTTTCTTTGTTTGTTATTTAAGGTCGCATCATCTACTAGGTCATTAGCGACCACTATTACTTGTAACGGTATGGTAACTGTGTGTTGACACGATAATGATG
Source organism: Gryllus bimaculatus (assembly GCA_017312745.1). NCBI lineage: Eukaryota > Metazoa > Arthropoda > Insecta > Orthoptera > Gryllidae > Gryllus > Gryllus bimaculatus. The sequence continues at coordinate 416,542 of BOPP01000134.1, forward strand.
ATTATAATATGGGGTGAAAGGACGAAACACAATACAACCATGCCCGAGGCGGGACTCGAACCCGCGATCCTTCGGTCCGAGTTCGCTACGGCACTACTGCCTTAGCGATCTCGGCCACCGGATCGGATAGTTATTCTTGAATTCTGGGGGTTCTTCAGCAGCATTTTCACAGATGCAGGCCTCTAGAAAAGAATGAAGTGGACTGGAGAAGGAGTCCCATGAATGAAGTTGCCCCTCTTGTTTCAGGCTGCGCCCGCGTATGTTCCTCTGTCTCCATCTTGTGAAACCGATCACGCGAAGGAAAGGTTGTGATTCCCCCACCCCCCCTTGAGAAGCGAAATGAGAGGAGCGGAAAAGCCAAATTGAAGGTAGGAAAAATATTTTTTACGTCAAAAACAGTTAAAATATGTGTGTGAGTAAAATACGTGCTACGGGAAGAAGTGAATTTTGTGCCCGTTATCATAACTCTGTAAACCCTACCCTAAGCCAAATACTAGTTGAATTTTGAATATAGAAAGAAATGCGCGTTTTTTTATTATGAATAAAAATATTCGCTCGGACGTAATAAAATCTATTTTCAAGGGTAAATCAGCTATAGATTTGGACTCTTATTCCTCATCCATAGTTTCTTCGTGAACACGAAGAACTATGGAGAACCGTCCTGCCGCGACATGGAGTACCATAATATGAATAACTATATTTCCCACTGAAGTCTAGAAGGCGTGCACAGATAATGAAGTTACATGTACATTACATGAAGTTCCAGATAATGAAGTTACAAAAAGGTGTTCAAGGGGAAGTAAATGTTGCTTTCCACAGCACTTATTGCCCAAAATATTTGTACATTAGCACGAGCAACAATAAATAGTCAGCAAATATGTGAACACTGAAATATCTTTTGAAATATGACACCTATTCTATCAAATTCTTCGCATTTCTCATTGTTCCATAGTCGTTAATATGGGTCGTTGTGCATTGCTGTCTGCTTTAAATGAAGGTTTTCGAAATACAAAAGTAGGTCACCTTAACTTTTATCTTTACATTACCTACCGCTACTAAAATTTCCATTACTACGCCGGAGATAAAACCTCGAAGGACTAAAAACTAATCCCTCAATTGTAGCTCGCAAGTAGGGAACAATACTCTTTCTCTGTGGATGGACACATCCAAAACGTTTAATGTAGAATGTCTTTTTTTATTATTCGTAAAAGAAATGACGTAGGAGTAGAAATAAACTAAAAAGAGAAAAGGTCCGGGGAGAAGGGATGCGACATCGATTTTTCTATATTGATGTATTCCAGTCGATGAATTTTGAACATCGATGTTTTGTGCTCGGAGATATTAGGTTTTCGATGTTTCGTTCATAAATGAAAAATTCCCATGATCACAATTTTGTAAAAATTAAAATATGAAGTGATAACTTATACAGCCACAGTGTTGGAGCCACACGAATAAACATTGCACTGCCTTCATTGATCAGACTGTCACCCGTGATGTTTCTGGTACCCTGATAACCTTCGTCTTTCCTCGCACACGGGGATGCGTTCTTAACTGTTTTATGTTAAATTTAAATCATAAATTAATACATTAGGTCTCTGAAATTAATACATTAGGTCATTAATTTTTGTTGCGCACAAATTTAATGTAAGAGGACATTTAACCAGCATTAATTTATTCGATGTATTATTAATATCGATGTTTTAATTTTGGACATCGTTGTTTGGCAACACCGATGTTTTGTTGTCGATATCGCATCACTTCCTGCCAGGAGGAGTGGGGGATTTACTCGGGAAAGGGAAGAATTAGAAGGCGCCAAAACAATTTCGCCTTTACTTTCCTGCTAAAATTTGCACCTCGTTCAGTCAACGATAATTTCCATTTAGCATTCGGGAGAAATCAGTGGGGAAAGTACTTAACTCAATTCACGCCTCTATTTTCAGTTCAATTCCCTTTTGGGCTGTCAGATCACGCAAAGACGTTGCACGTTGAAAATACTGGCAACACACGTCTGTGGAAAGTTTTACTGATCTACACTTCATTGAGTATGTCTGGCGTTATCTTATTGATTCCTTTCAGATAGACATTCCCCAAGGAGATGTCTATCTGAAAGGACCTCATGCGCTCGTCGGAAAGTACATCCGACAAGGGATGGGCGATTTAATAGCGATTAGTACAAGAACCGATTATTTTATACGATTATTCGAAAAATTGTAATCGAATATTTTTACACCGATTAATCTATACATCGATTAATTTTTCCGATTTTTTGCTTGATTACTTTAATTCAAATATTAATTTTCAAGCCTATGAAAATACAAAAGAACACATCTACTTTTGAACTTTCGCAACGTGTTTTTTGTCTTTTCATCGCTATCTAACTGCAAAATTTAGTATAGAGACAAATATACGCCATTAATTTCATGCTCGTAAAACTAATGAAATGAAATGCCACTACGTACGTTCTAATATTTTAGTGATGGTATTATATTCAGCATGAAATAAGAAAAAGACGGAATTACCAATTTTTCAAGCTTGTTCCAGCTGGGGACTAGGGCGATGCCCCGCTGATGGGAGATACGTGGTTGGTGGAAACCTCGCTAGCCGAGAGGTAGGTCTGCGCCGAATCTCACCATTCAGCAAGGGAAAATCACTGCCAGTGATTTCCCGAGGGGGAGAACATGTACTATACTTACGGGACTAACTTGCTCGTAGCAATTGATGCACCCAGAATCACTTATCAACCAAAGAATCAAACGATTAAACAAGTGCATGTACTTTTTTTTGGAGAGTGAGTAGTGTAGCGTACTTTTTGTCATTATCATCGAAATTGCAAATTCGAATTTCCGGCTCTTCTTCTGCTGAACAAGTTTCACGATAAAACACACAGGCTAGAGTAATACCAGCTAAAACAGTGCAACGAATGTTTCTTATTGGGAGGAATCGAATGAGTTCGGAGAGAATTCAATATGTACAGAATATCTATAGAAACAAATATGGAGAGTCCCCACTCTGAAAAAGGATCTAGAGAAATTCCTTATAAAAACTTCACAAAGAAAACCTTTGAAAATAATTGATTTGTTAAGGACAAAAAAAGATGTTGAAAACATCACTTTGCGCAGTTAATGCATTTTGCTGTATCTCTATATTAATAAAATAAATAATTGTAAAGGAGTTCTATTTACTTTCCACATCATCGGATGCAGTGAACCTCTGATGTAGTGGACCAAAAATGTTCGTCCTGAGAAGTTCACTATAACCGGAGTCGACGGTGCATCGTGCAAAAGGTCTTTACCAAAAATATTAAAAATATCGAATGGTCTGCGCGAAAATATCGAAAATATTGCACGGGAATGCTGAGCAGCAGGCAGCGGCTGATTCCTTCCCCTCTCACTTCGCCAGCTCTTCCTCTAAGCAGTGACGCACCACGTTCGAGAAATCAGTCGGGACGCGCAGCTTGCGACCAGGCGGAACAACACAATAAAGCATTTGCATATTTCAGTCCAAATGGTGACTCTTTCATTGTTTTTGGACTTCTCCAGGGTTCCTGGGGATCTAAATCAAACCAACGGCGTCTTTCACACAGCCGGAGGTGGCGTAGTTTTCCGTACTCGTAGTCTTCTGCGGCAAGAGTTCATGACTTCTAGGCTGTCCGGGTGACACCGCGGCAATAGGCTTCTCTGCCAACGACGCGGCGTCACCCGGACAGCCTAGAAGCCATGCGTTGTTTTCCGTCAATTCGTGCATTTATTCGAAATTAGTAACACAGATTATTTTACGTATTTATGAACTTTTTTTAATTATTGGCTATTACGGGGTATTGGGTAATCACGTATTTATGAACTTATTTTTATTATTACTTCTGTTATTAAGCACGTACTTAATTTGGTTCTGTATTTATCGAACCATGCACGCAGGTGAGCCGATTTCTGTAGTAGAGGGAGGGGGGCAGCAACCAGCACTGACGTCGCCGACAATTTTGCCAACTGGTCATATGCATTTCCCACTAGATAGCCCTGCAAAACTCATCAAAAAGGCCAAAAAACGTCAAAAGAAAGAAGTATTATTTCGGTTTAAAATAGAAAAAGAGATATGGAAATTAAAGAATATAAAAAATATTAACTGTATATGCTGATACTGTATTTTATATTAAACATCTATTTGTAACAACTATTTATATAATCGTTAATTTATATAGATACGTTTATGGTATCAATTTTGTTTTAAAGAATTTTATTCTGAGTACGAGCTACCAAAATTAAAAGGGTAGTCAACCGACACACACTCAACCGAAAGTGTTATTTCCATTATTTGTTTATTGCTTTCATTCGTTCCATTTCATCAAATGTGTGGCCTTCAACCAACATTTGGTTGTCAGTGGTATGGACATGATATCGCCCAATTTCAAACGAAGGAATTCAAATGATCTTAGACGCCGATAAGAGTGTCTTCTACGCTCAGTTATTTTTTAATAAACATACCTGCAATAATCATAGGAAACTATTTTTTTCATTTTGTGATCCACAAGAGATTTTTTAAAAATGTCCTTTAAAAATATCCCCCCTAAAAAATTCACTAAAAAAGGAAGTAAAAAGAAACTACCTAAATTTAGGGGGCAAACCCCTACGCTGGCAACACTGTTCGCCGCTAATTCGCCTGAGCGCGGCGTCCGGGCGTCCGGTGGCCTTTGCCCCCCTGACTCACCGCAACCGCACGCGCTGCCTCCGCTACGCCACGCCACCCGGCCGCTGCCACTCGATCGAGGGATTTGATTGATCGAGTAGAGCCTCCGGGCGCGACTACTGCTAAGGTCGTTACTCCCGTGTCCGTGTTTTTATCACGAGAGGTTGCGGAGATCTTCCTTAGCTGGGTGGCGAGATCCGGCGCTGACCTACGTCGGCTTTCGGGGATTTCCCCCAACCAGGTAGTACCACCCTAAATGGAACAAACTCTAATCCTCTGTCTAACTGGTCTCCTGACATGTGTGGTATTGTAGTGCGTATGAGTGTAAGTATGTGTAAAAGGAAAATCACTAGGAAGAGGAAGAAAAGATAGCGCGCTGTCCGGGGCCCGTATGATAAGGTACTGCTCTGGCATTCGTCCAGTGTTGAAGAAACTATCAACGCCGCTCGAACATGCACACGTTCGCTTATATTTAGCTTTCTTCTCCCACCTTGTGTATGACAAATATTTGCACATCTCCTCACCTGATATGTTCTAAACCCGTAACTTCCTAAGTTAGATCATAAATGTCATTAAAATTTTTATTGATTTATTTTAATACATTGTGAAAACCAAAAAGAAGATTAAGCATTTATTTATAATTGGGTTTTAAAACTAAAACGAATGATATGAAACAAGTTCAGCAGTCGTTCGAAGTGTCAGTAATTCTAATTTAAAATGAGGTCAATAAAACCGCGGGAAGTTTTTAACAATAATTAACAATAATTTTACAGTTTCTTTTCGTAAGAATGTTAGAATTTTGTGTGGTCAATTAGATTAAACCATTTTCATATTAGCACAACGGTATTTGTACACATGCTTCGTTATACAGGCCTAGATTGGTTACTAATCTGATTCTAATATCGAAAGAGGAGTTTGCTCAAGCCCCGAAGAGCTGTGACAGTTTGTCCAGTAAATATGTGTTGTTGGTTGTTGTGTAACGTTCAGACTCTGGAAACATGTCCGTCCTCCTCATGGGCTGCATCGTTGCGTATTTTGGAAATGTCAGCACGCGAGCGATCAAAGCTAGCAACAGTTTTTGCACTCCCATTTTCGCCACCAGAATGCGACACTACAACGTGTCTGTCATTTATCGTTAGATGTGTTGTGTTTTGGCTTAGAGATTAAGGGAATGTAAATCGGTGGAGGACTTCGTTTTGTCGGGCTGTAGAAAGGCTCTTTTCACGCGCTCCGCCACTCTCTTAGGACGTCCGCTGGCAAATCCGTCGAAGCGAATGCAATGAGAATGGCCACGCGGACAGCCATTGAACACGTCTTCACATGCAGCAGGCGCGGATCCACGGCTAGGGAAATAAGGGAAATTTCCCTCCCTCCTAAAATTTTTCAGTAACTATTCATTTTGACTTGTCACGAAACTCTCAAGCAAAAGCATTTTCGAGTAGTCGTTAAAACGAATAAAATAATATCGCAGCATGAGCTGCGTGTACCTGAACATTTTACAATATCTTTAATATGACACATTCGACAAACACATTTTGAATATCCCCTCCCAAAATTCGTCTCTGGATCCGCCCCTGAATATAGTGATGGGAAAAGCACGAAAAAATAAAGGAATTGGGCTCAATTACAGCTACTAGTCAAACGTTTTACTCAATTACAGTTACAAATTACATAATAAGCATGTAACTAGTAAAATTATAATTACAAGTACAGATAGAGATTGTCGTTCTCGAGTATTCGCTCGGCGCCCAGGGATGGAGCCACGTTTTCTCCTATTCCATGGATGGGCGTCTCGTTTAGTGTTGTTCGCGAACTAAATGAATTGACCAACTCATTCGGTTTGCGACGAATGGGCTTGTTCGCGAGCAAAAAAGAACTAAATCGACACAATTGAAAAACATTTCATGATTAGTACACGCGATCTAACTATTACAACTAAGTAACGAATACAATTTCATATTAAGGAGTAAATTACAAGTAAACACACATTCTGCTAAAAGAAACGATTCCATGCTAAAATTACTAACAAAGTAATCGTTACACGAAATTGAAATTCTTTTACTCAATTACTGCCTAAAACTGGTCACATACTATAAAAAAGTTCCCTTACATGTTTTCAAAATCAACCCAGAGAATCCGACGAAAGTCTTGGAGACCAACCAGCAGCACTTCGCACTCCCAGTCGACTACCTCCCAACATCTTTCTCCAGCAATCTGGCAGACATAGAATAATACAATGAATAAAATGTGAACTCGTTCTTTTTAAAATGAGCATTCCTTAATTCTAATGTTTACGGGACGTTGCCAGACAACCCTCTCCGTATTACTTCTGGCAAGTGAAAACCCACATGGTTGAGAGTTATAGTGTCTCTAAATGTTTGCAAAAAGTAAAAGAACTCGAATTCCTAAGCATGTCACTACACTAACCAGCAGGCTACTGGGTCCCGCCTGCAATGTAAATATTAGCTTTTTCTTTGGAAACGTTAGTAGTAGCTCTACTAGCGATCACGAGAACAATCAAATAAACGATTACAGTTTTGAGTATGTAATACTATGTTAATACATTATTTTCTTATACGGTAATGGTAATGAAAAAATTGTAAACGTAACACAGTGAAGCCAATGTGCTCCAAACATTATTTGATAAGTAAATTTTGCTTGAATCGTCGCCCACGTCGCAAATTTTCCCACTCTAATTGCAAAAATGGGCATTTCTACTCTTGTATTCACTGCGCTCCTACTATTGTTTTTATATTTTCCATTTTTAACTCACATGTCAGTGAACTTTGGAAAATTAATTGATCAGTAAGCTGAGGGAAATTCCATTTTCGTGGTGTATTCATGTTTTTCGTACTCTTTCTATATACTTTGTGACTTATAATGTATCCATTTTCTTCCATTTTTCTCAGTTAAACGAAAAAGTCTTGGTTAAATAAAAAAAGAAAATTACTTTCTTGGGACTATGTTTAACAGAACGTAGTGTGCAATAAAATCGCCAAATTTGCAATCATTCAGGTTAGCACTACAAAGCTTGAAAAAATTGTAAAACGATGTCTTCATCTAATATATTTAACGGAATTCAGCAGAAAAAGTTATAGAACTCAACAGAAATACATTTTTTTTAACATTACGACCTTCTCTCTCAATAGTGCTGTTTGACACACTCATTGCAATGTGCGGAAGGTCAAAAGTCGTACGAAACAGGGCGTTGTAATCTGAAAAGATAGCGAGAACGTATGCTAGTGATCACTGGTTGTTTTGAAACGTTTGTCTTATCTTGTCTTCCTTGATACGTTACGACAATTAAAAAGAAATATAAAGCATCTTCTATGCTCTTGTTTTAATTTCTCGCTCTCGAACACTTGCTGTTAGTTCATTGCGCTCCAGAAGGCCAAACATGATGGATATTAAAGGTTTTGCGATAATTACACTTTCTTTGATATGGAAATGAAAAAGTCGATTTTGACCTTGTAATACAACTGTGGAAAGGCGTCTATCACAATCGGAGCATGACGAATCGCGGCCCGACTGGAGATAAAAGCGAAATTTGCTAATATCAAGGATTCTAATGAGCTCTTACGTTGTATGCCAGTTTTTGTACTACTATAAATATAACCAAATCGGCGTTATCAAGTTACATAGCAAGCTCAGCACTCTATTGTCAAAGCTGGTACATAAGAACGAATAATACTAGTAACGCCTGCATTTAATTTCTTTGTTGGGGAGGTTTTGTTGGCACTAAAATTGCAATGCATGTTTACATCGTCATTACTTAAGGTTAATTTTCATGCAATGTCAAGTTGTAAAATATGCTTGTGAAAATTATTCAGAATACGATCATGAACATGATAGGCAAAAATTTACAGGAAGATAAGAACACTATAAAATTTTAATGTTTTAGATAATTTGTGTTATTATAGTTTTATGTAGGATGACCGATTTCTCCGCATTTTCTTTAATTATGATCATAGCTTTAGTCTACAATAAAATATTTTAAGTAAAATGCAAAAAACTACTTTTCAAATTCTCGCAGCCAAATACGAACACACTTGAAGAACAACATTCGCCGTTCTATCACGTCGACTTCAAAAGACAGAACAAGGTTAACGTCTGAGTCGAAAGTATTCTCTAAAAAAGAACCTTCCCTTCTACTAGTTGAAACAATAACTGACAATGTCTTGGGAATTTCACGACATTATGCGAGGGACCATTGCACGGAGCAATCCACCAGCACTGAAGAGACGCTGTCGCGGCAGCACTGGAGGAGGAGAAGCACTGTCTATAATAAAGACTCTATATTATAAATAGCTTAAAATGCAGTCCTGAAATCTAGATAGTTCTGTGAATTAGAATGATAAGGATGTCTTTCGAAAGCTGACATTTCAAAACCCCCACCCTTATAATGTTCTTTCGAGATCACCATTCTAAACCTCGTTTACAAATAAAGATGTGACACTAAAAAACAGTGTCTGATGCTAAAAAATACGCGACATCGCGAAGGAGTATGGACTATAAAGCCATTCCGTTTGCTTTGTAAGGGAATTAACAATGTATGGAGAAAGAAGGGCATTATGGGGAAAAGAGGCATATTTATGAGCTGAAAAAGATTAGATATTCGTTGTATTTCTCAGCGCAAATTATCTACAAGAATGATTGCATTCTTCTAGGAAACCACTTGTTTTATCCGCGTAAAAAATTAAAGAAAAATTTCGAACGGTTTTTGAGAAAATGTTTTTATAAGTCGCATTAATTTAAAGTAAATGTATTCAAAAAGAATTAGTTTTTGCAAAAAAAAAATGTACATAATATTTTTCAATGAGCTGATTTTTTAGAACAGATTTTGCCTAAGCCAAATACCTGTAACATCAATTTTGTAGCTTAGTAGTGTTAACATTTTCCAATTTTCGAAAATACAGGGAGTTAGACTAGCGCCAATTTTTTACTGGCCTTTGATACATACGCGGAGCAATTTTACAGGAATGGAACGCGGAGAAATTTTACAACAATGTTTAAACATTGGCAATATTTCACGCAAAGTTACAGGAAAACTGCTCATTTTCTCGAAAATTTGAACATGACCTTATTTCAAGATATGTCTTTAAGAACACATTTCATTAATAAAAAATTCTACCGTCAATATTGTAGTTGAACGAAGACGCCGAAAAAATTTTCAACTGGTGCAATATTTGAAAAATAAGGGATTTAAACGAAAATGAGACCTGTGGAATTCTTTAAAGTAGCTTTAAAGTAGCTACGGTATCCTAGGGAAAGTTTAGTAAGTAATTTACTATTTATAAAGACATTTATTCACTTTTGACTTTCTCGTACTTATTTCGTAACAAGAGAAAGTTACGTAATCATGAGCTGGAAAACGGAAGTAATTTACTACGTATAGGAACAGGATATATCTTTTTTTGTTACCAGAGCCCGGCAATAAAAGTTTTCTGCCGAAAATTCTCCTCTTTTCCCCGCAGCATAACATTACTTTTTCTTCTTACGAAGTATATGCGATAAAGTAAAAAAATATCAACTTCATTTAAATATACTTGGAAGCAATAGATATACTGCAGATGTACTGCATACGTCCGCACCAGATATACTCTATGAGATCCTAGCCAAAATGTATGATAAGTGTCTGAGAGAGGGGTATCGTACTTCGGTAATGGAAAACTGCAATAATAACTTCGCTGTATAAGAAAGTTAATAGGAACCAGTGAAATGCCATAATTAGCAAGGCTTTATGGCCGTATGTGTAAAGAAAGAACAGAGGGAAGTGAAGGATTCTGAAGAGCAAAATGGATTTAGACCAGGGCGCTCGTGAATAGATTAAATTGAATTGAATTAACGCCTTATTTTACGTGGAGAGACTCGGACCATCAGGCCCGCTCTTCCGTCTGACCACGCAAATTTCGCTACGCTCATTTCACTAGCAGAGAGAGGAGGTACTTCTTGAGCGAGAAACAGGCGATTTGAATTTAGCTTAAAGGCGTCATTTAGGCTTGAGGATCTTTTACATGCATGTAAATAACATGATAGGACATTTATATATTATTTATAAAATCGATGGGATATTTACATTACGAAACCTGATTAAAAGAAGAGTTTGTAGAGATTTAACAACTCATCATTTGTAGACCTACAAAAGGTTTATGACACTTCCACAAAACAAGTTGTGGACCAGTTTATATAAGAATGGATAAGTCAATACCTTATGTTAGTGCGGTCAAAGAATTTTACAGCAACTGTATGAGCATGGTCAAAATAGGCAATAAGTTTCCTCAGAATTCCTGGTTACGAAGGGCCTTCGACAGGGATGTTTTATGGCACCGACACTTTTTGAGATCTATTTAGAGCAAGCTCTTGGAGAGTGGAAGAGGAAATGTAGTGGTATGGGCATTCCAGTCGGTGGTGAAATTATGTATAGCCTACTCTTTGCCGATGATCAGGCCATCGTGGCTGGGGATATGGATGACTTGCGTTATATGCTCCGTAAGTTGAAAGAGAAATACGAAAAATGGGGCCTAAAGATTATTCGTATCTGAAAGTGGGAGATGACGAGCTGGAAGATATAGAGATTGAAGGAATTAAAGGTTGTACAACTTTTAAATATTTAGGGGTCACTTTATCGCCTAATAGTAAAATCAGCGGTGACATTAATTAAAAAATTGACGTAAAAAAGCGATACTGCAACTAAACCCCTTTCTGTGGAACGATAAATTAACAAAAAGAACAAAGCATATTATTTACTCCTCAGTGTTTGAAAGTATCACTAGCAGAAGTATGGGAACTGAATAAAAGAACGAGACACTCTTCTTTCACTTGAAATGGAAGTTTGGAGAAGAAGAACTGGCATTTCTAAACTGAATAACGCATGCAATGATAAAATAACGGATATTACGGGCGTTAAAAGAAATATATTATCGATATATTTGAAACGCCCATCTCGAAAGAATGTAGGAGTTTAGATGGCCTAAACTGATATGGAAATGGATTCCTCCCGAGAGAAAAAAACGGAGTCGACCACCAAGAAGCCGGGCCCAAAATGTTCAAGACGCGATGGCTGCCAGAGGTCTACAGGAAGGAGATTGGGAAGATAGAGAAAAATGGAGATCGGGAAGCAAGAAGCAGCGTCAGCCGTAAACATCTTGATTATACTGATCTGTCTCTGATCTTGATACCGACAGCGTTGAGAACCAATGGTGTGTTGTGAAAACGGTTCATAGTGCATGGTTGGCTTGTGAATCCAGCACACGTTGCTCCCAATTGAAACTACATGTTCTACTACCGTAAAATTTCCCAGAAAACACTCTCGTTTCGTGAACTAGTCTCTGCGTCTGCCTCGATTTGGAAAATACATTAATATTCGCTTAATGACCAAGTTGGTTAAACATTCTGTATTGTGGCTGTTAACTTTTATTCACATTTGAGAATTTTCCAACCGGTTATTCGCGTCAATGATGTAAAATTAGGTACTTTTTCCTTTGAAAGCCTGAAATTTATTCTCAATTTATAATGTATTTTCATTGGTTTTTGAAATGTAGGTATCTCTGACTGTTTTTCGACGATAGGTATACAACGTGCTTACACGTTCGATGTTAGGTGATGCTAAAATCTGCATGCAAACTGATATATTCCTTCAACCTGAACGTGAAAGACATACCAAGCACAATGCGAATATAAAGTCCCCTTTCGACTAGTGATGAAATATATATTGAACTATTCAAATTGTAGTTCCCGCATTTTATCATGTCAATCTGTGGACCACAGATTGCTCGTCAATTTTTCAATTGACAGTTTGATCTGTGTCAACACTGGTGAGTCAACATTCTGGCGAGCGAACGAAATCTTCAAATGTTCATTTGACTGATGAAATTGAAATTTCATGCAGTATTATACATAGCAGAGCATAATATAGCAAGAGAATATTTCACGTACTCCGATATAGTCGATTTAATTGTTTAATAAAACATTTATAAATAACAATAATTGTAGACATAGATGAAGATGTAGAGTACAGAGAGTTGAGATGACAGAGGAGAGAGAGAGGGAGAGATAGAGATGAAGAGAGAGGGCGAGAAAAGAAAGCGATGTTTAGAGACAGAACAGAAGGAGAGATAAATGATGAAGAGAGGTGCAGAGAGAGGAGAGATGATGAGGAGATGACGTGAGTGAGAGAGAGAGAGAGAAGAGAGAGAGAGAGAGAGAGAGATGATCGAGAGATGAAGAGAGAGAGAGAGAGAGAGGAGAGAAATTTTGAAAAAAAAAACACTTTTTGGGCTTTAGGAGACCCCATAACGTGTACTTCCGTTGAAATATTGAATTTGATTTTCCGTAGCATTACATCACTGTCTCTATACTCTGTATATACGTATATTTATGAGAAAGTAAAAAACAATACAACGCAAGACGGGTAATATAAATACAATACATTGACAATTCATTGCATTTCACTAAAAATTAGAAAGTGAGCTACTCAAAAGCGGAAACATCTTTGATAACTAAAAAATCCAGATATTTACGAGAATATTGCGGGAAAAAATTGTTGTCTTTAAGGAAGTATGTGCAATTCTTTGTGGCATGAATTTGGATGCTGTATATTATAGAAAAAATGTGATGTCCGCTCACCAAATATTCTCTTAAATTCTGTGAAAGAAAAGGTAGCCCGACTGGGGCAAGACCCGCGTATTTAAAGGTAGAAGCCACCCAACCCGGCCTGTTCGTTGGAGCCGAAGCACATTACACGTATTTATACAGTAGCGCAGCTCATTTATTGGCTAGTTAGTTAGGGGCTAGCAATCTTGGGGGAGGTCAAGCAAATCTACGGATAAATGCTATTGAAGTTTACGGATTTCTTTGTGAAATTGCATGTATTAAGAGCTGGTTCAAAAATTAAAAGAATATTTGTATTATTTCTTGATCTCGTGGTGTTATATAAGGGTAAATCATTAAATGACACGTAACATTACATCGAACCAACGTTTTAACCTTACATTTGAATTACAGTGCGGTAGCCACCTACGCCTAAATAGGTTGTAAGAAACTTCATATGGCATCATAAGGCATAGAGCAATAAGCCGATCTGTTCTTCCCGAGATGCAATGCCTGACGGCGGTTCCGCGGGAAGGGAATCGGAGGAATGGGAGTGGTTTTTATTGGGTAAGGCACAGGCTAGCAGTGAATCTCACACGCTGCAGAGTGCAGGTTCCGCATTGTATTTAGATTTTTCCCTCGCCTTGTAAAAAAAGCACTTACCTTTGACATGTATGGGAACATATTTGATATGCACCAGTTGAATTGTTATACTTTTCCTCTTAATGCATTAATAAGGATGCGTGTTTGGAAAGAAGCGCAGTGTTCTGCAATTAAATGCAGCAATAATGAAGTAAAGAACCTTGAGTTGTTTTTTACTTGGCTAATTGACCTCGAAAGGAAAGACGGTAATTTGTTTTTACTTCGTAACAGAAATATTATTACCTCCTTAATACCATTATTTACTACTTAGATTACTTACATTTATAAATATTTTCTTGAAAAGTATAGAAATACTGGCGCTTCCTCATGATTCCACCATTCACTTTCATCATTCATTAAATTTAAATCATTTCTTTCCATTCAAATTCTTCAAAACTTCTTCTCATATTGTTTTAGTTGTATGCATTATCATTAACACTCACACACACACTATATATATATATATATATATATATATATATATATATATATACATATATATATATATACACACATATATATATATATATATATATATATATAACCAAAACATTTACTTTTTGGTTAGATTAAGCGGAACGATGTTGCATTACGCATTGTAAGGCGACATAGTCTTCCTCGATCGCCGCGCGGATCGCTAGGGTCGCTGACCAACACGTCACAGGGCATTTAACACGGAGCTGCGCTACTCTATAAATACTACGCTTACTGTGGCCGAAGTCAAAGTCTACTGAGGGAGGAGGACCACCACCTCCACATTACTTCCGGCTTGTAACGTACACTACACCTACGGGATCAATGACAGATACGCCTGGAAGCCCGAAATAATTGTACGTGACGTCACTGCGGAAAGGACTGCGGAGCTCCTAGAGCAAAACAAGGCGGGAGCACACATTTTTTTTTGTCTGTTGTATCGCGGGTGTTGGTTAACAAACATTATCCGTTCAAAGTTGAAGTCTATAAAAATATATTTACACATGTCTGTACCAATCGTAAACTGCTTCATTTCAAAGTTGCTGCCTGCAGTGTCTACAACTTAGCTTTAACTGTGCTCCGATTTTGCATACATATCCGATAAGCGTGTATTTAATACCTCTGATATACACCCCGAGCTCTTGATTGGATTTCTTGGCATAGCGGATTTTTCGAAAACTCGCATCCTTTGCATCGAAATGTCAAAAAAATAACAATAGTTTTCATTCTGTTGGTACGCTTCTTTTCCAATACTATAAGCATAGGCAAAGGCAGACGTGGTCCTCGGTAGTATAGTGGTCAGTATCCCCGCCTGTCACGCGGGAGACCGGGGTTCGATTCCCCGCCGGGGAGGCTTTTTTTTTCAATGAGTGCGTGTGTGGAACAGCGAAGGCGGGTTCTAGATTCTTGTTTTTTAAAAACACTTTTTAGTTAGTTCAAAGAATCAATTCTGACCATTTCTATAACTTTCAGTCCACAAAAAATGAATATAACAACAATGAGCGCGAAGAATCTTGTAGAAGAAAAACCGGCTGGATTTAAGCTCTGAGCTAGAATTGCCACCATCTCTGCAGACGTTCTGCCCGGGTAGACCAAGGGTTCGAGTCCAGAAATAGATTTTTGAAACTACCTATCTGGCTGAATCAAATTCAATTGGGTTTGGACAAGAATTCTTGCGGCCTGCTGCTCTGATCGGAAGTTTTCTATGATTTCTCCGATCAATAATACCTGGTAAATGCTGGAGAAGTATCCCAACATAAGGAGAGCCCTACGCTTTCTTCTTATCCGTAATTGTCCCGTTACACACAAACACACACACACTTTTACTGCACGATGTTACCGCGCATGTCGGGACCATTCTACTACACCTGTCGGGAGATTAGAGCTTGTCCCGTCTGGGGCGCTGAGGAAAATACTTGGAGAGAGAAAATATCCCCGCAAGACCATGTCATGTTCGCACCATATCACACCATCCAGCGGAGTAGCAACATCCCCATTTCCACATACTAAAAACATTCTCTTCTCCAACGGGACTAAATGCAAAAAGGTTGACGATCCCGGAAGCATAGTAAGGGGAGCAGTTAGAATTAAACAAAGGTTTTAACGAGTGTGAAGAGTTTGATATTTGAAATGTCCAGAATTCTTTATCAAATATTTATTAAACTTATCCAAGTGAGTATTTACTTCACCGATTCCGGTAGCCGATTTTCTTATTGAGGTTCCGTGAAGCTACGGACGTTAAGCAGCTCGAGGCACCGCCGGGTCCTGGAGGGACCTTCTGAGAAACCTGGATACTAACGGCGCTGAGCCCCTGGCCAATAGGGATAGAGACGCAATCACTTACGACGTATGTTCAAGGAGGATTACTCCATGTTCAACGCCAAAAAGGCTTGGGATGTTGTTACGGTAGTATGATCCGTTCGGAATCATTTCATGAAAAGGGTTCATTAATCATTTTATTAGATGTCCCAGATAGAAACATTAACGTATGGATAATGTTCCCAGTTATTCTGTTGTATCGTTTGAAATTCATTGTTCGTACTGGTGTTAGAAAACAAGATACAGTAAAATCTGTCTAAACTGGATACCAATACAAGCCGGAAACCTGGAAACCTGCCTTAAGCGGAAAATATTTCTGGCCCTTGAAGTTATATGGAATTTTACTCAGTTTAAAATGAACGTCAGTCTAACGCGGAAACGGACGGTTTTGCATGTACTATAGGGGGTTAATCTTTATAAAGGGGAATTTTTTCTGTGAAATAGATGTATTTGGCGGAGACGCGAAATATTCATAATATAATGAAAGTATCTGCAAGTCTCTTTTAAATTCTCTATTCACTCGTGGCAAACGCACTATGAAGGAGAGAGACTTCAGCTGACCGCGTAGAATTCGACCTTCGGGTCACTTCACCCTTAAGACGTAGGGAGATTCCCCCCCCCCC
>BOPP01000134.1:441529-461367 GCA_017312745.1 Gryllus bimaculatus
TATTGTTATTAAAATTAATTTTAGTCTTTATTAACAATAAAAGTGATTGCTAATAATTTTCCTTTCGTGAATTAGCTAGTTAAACCACAATTTAACCGATGGATTTAATGAATAGGATAGGGTGTTGATGACGGGTGAAAGAAATAGGATGATGGTGGCATGTGGAGTGGTGCGAAGTGATCATGGCATTTTCGAACCATCCCACTATTCGTCTTATGACCGAGGGAAACCACGAAAAACCCAGGTCAGGATGGACGGCCGGGGGATCGAAGCCGGCCCTCCCGACTGCGAAGTCAGCGCGCTAGGCACTGAGCCACTTCGCTCGGCGAAGGAATCATTAAATTGTGGTTTAACTAGCTAATTCACAAAACAAAAATTATTAGCAATCACTTTTATTGTTAATAAAGACTAAAAATAATTTTAATAACAATAGTACAAAATAGCATTTCTTGTGTATGTTGTCATAATATGAAAACTTCAGTATCAAATGGCTTAAGGAGCCTTATAGGAAAAACGTTCGCTTTCAAGAGGAGGGGGTTCCAACAAATAAGACAAAGACGAGAGAGAAGAGGAGAGGGTTGATTAATTACGAATGTTATCGCAAAATTTGTTATAATTATTATATTATTAACTTCGGGCTATAAAATAATGTTGGCATTAATAACAATATGTATTTTGCGATAAAATTAAAAACATTTTCTCTGTAGAAAGTGTCATCTATAATCGCAACCGCAGTCCCAGTTACACGCCTGTCGAAAAAACTTTGACTGTTTTTGATAGATCCATAGCAACTAGCGCAAACCAAACGACGATACGAACAAACGCATGATACGCATACATTGTATTATTTTAAGATATTACAATGACAATACCCTCAGTCTGACCTGAGACAGATCCGATACACCCCAGACACACTCGACACAGATCCGAGACAGAGACATGGTGGCCCCGAGACAGTCCTGTGGCAAAACCGAGACAGACCCGTGAAACCTCCAGGCAGCCCCAAAACTTAACTCGATTTTTCGGTACCAAGAACTCCAGAAATCCTAGAGGTGGCCCCGAGGCAGACCTGAAGCAGCACTGAGACAGACCAGACGTCTCTCCGAGACTGACACGAAAACAAAAACGAGACCGCCACAAGACTAGTGAAACCCCTGAGTGACACGAGGCAGACGCGGGGCCGCCCCGAAACCATCAGGCGACCTACCCGCGACCAACCCGAGGACCGACCCGAAACCGCGCCGAGACCGACCCGAAACCGAGCCGAGACCTACCAGAGTTCAACGAAAAATCGAGTTAAGTTTTGGGGCTGTCTGGAGGTTTCTCGGGTCTGTCTCGTTCTGTCTCGGTTCTGCCACAGGACTGTCTCGGGGCGGCCATGTCTCTGTCTCGGATCAGTGTCGAGTGTGTCTGGGGTGTAACGGATCACTAGACATACCAGAGTTCGACGCATGACCCAGCGATGACGGTTTTCGGTCGATCCCGTAATTATTACATCGCGCCATTTCACGGCGCCTAAGAAATAAGCTAAAATCGGTGGCGGTGTGGCTGGGCGCTTCGTCTCTGAAATTGCGGCGCGGCGAGCTGTCACGGCTGTGCGCTGTGGAAACGTTTTATTGGCGGGGGTTTATTGGCGTTTACGACCGCTCGCTCGGCCGCCGCCGCCAGCCTGTCCAACTCGTTCTGCGTCGCGCAACAGCCCGCGGCTCGGGCAGCCCAGGCGCCCAACGCACATCCCCTACGATGGGTGGACCAAATGATCCAATCAGAGGCGCGCAGATGACAACTAGTGGCGCAAAAACTGCACGTATAATCTCGCCCGTATTTTCACTCAAAATTACGCGAAAAGCACTGAAATGTCGGAAAAATTGTACATAACCTTATTTCAAAATCTATCTTTAAGGAACAGATTTCGTTAAGGGAAAAATCTATCTTCATAATTGTAGACGGAAGAAGGCACCAAAAAAATGTTTAACTTTTGAAATTTTCGAAAAATCAGGTTTTTAACGAACATGAGACATAAATCGTTCTCTTAAACGTCCTTCATACTATCCAACAACAAAACTTAATCAACAATAATTCAGCCATTTTTTGGAAAATTTGGAACATGTCATGTCAAGTAGCCCCCAAAATTAGAATATTGATTTCGAATTCAAGGGGCCGTGACATCAGTCAGATCGATTGAGAAATATCAATTTTGGAGAAAAAAGCGGCTGAACGGTTTAGCCGCTAGCGTTGTTCACAGACAGACGGACGAACAGACGGAAGACAGACAGAAGTCATTCGATTTTTCAGTATCAAGGATCCACAAAACATAGATTAGGGCTACACCACGTGTTAGAGTTTTTTTCTAAATTTAGCAACTGGATTTATCTACTTTTTTCGTTCAAACTTGTCGGCCCTGTAATGCGTTTTTGTGCCAAACATTCACCGTGTTTTTGCTCAGCATTACAAAACATTCTCTCTACTCCGAAGCGAGAAAGTAAAAAGACGGGGTCATCTACATTTCTGGACACCCGTGTCCATTAAACGTGTTTATTTGTATATGACAGACTTTTTCATTAAATACTACAAAAATGTATGCTTCCGGGCACGTCAATTGCTGCTGTCAATAATCCCATCAGTGTCGTGAATGTTTTCTACCCGCAGGTACCAGTGTTCCTCCCCTTGGATGGTGAGATCCTACCCGCCAGCTTGTGAGAGATTCCCATCCAAGTATTTCCTCCCAGATCGTCCCGCCTACGCCAGGACAAGTTCTAACTTCCCGATTGGTTTCCCGACATATGTGGAAGTGTAATGATTGCATGTGTTTGTTTGCATGTGTGTACGGTGTGAAGATGGGAGAAAGAAGGAGAAACGAACGCGATCGGTCCATATCCCGTTGCCTTGAGTACATTTGCCTGGTGTTGATGGAAGAAACCACGAAAAATAACACATCAGAGCAGCCGGCCGCGAGAATATTCCATACTCCACACAGCGGCTGACTTCGTAATTAACTGATGTCGATAATGCACCACTGAATGCGAACCAGAGTCGCTGTGGAGTCAGCAGATGTACTGCATATGAACTAAACTCGGTGCTTATTCTACAAATCTAGTGAAGCTAGAACATCACATACTTTCTCGCATTACTTCTAAGTTTGCTATTTTCCAGTATTCAGAGAGTTCATCGAAAATGAGACATGCGCTATTCTTTTGAGCGTCCCTTCTACCTGTGGAAAAAGGGTGAAGCTCTTTTTGCGAAAAAATTGTTTAAAAAAGTTTTAAAATTGCCAATGTTACGCGCAAAATTACACGACATCAGTTCATATTTTCGAAAATTTGAACATGACATTATTTCAAGATCTATTTAAACAACAGAGTTCATAACGAAAAAAATATATATCTTCAAAATTGTAATTGTTGTAAGACGCCCAAAAAGAATTGCACTTTTGCAATTTTCAAAACATCAGGGATTTGTAATGAGATCTGTACCAATGGCTTAAGCGTCCTTTATGCTAGCCGAGACAAAGTTTAATGAAAACATTGAGCTGTTTTATTGAAAACGTTCCAAGGGCTTCATGTAAAGTGTCCTCCGAAATTAAAATATCGGTTTCAAATTCAATGAGCCACGATATCCGCCAGATCATTAAGTGATTATAAATCTCGGAGAAAATCATGACTGAAATGTGAGGCAACTAGAGCAATGTTTTTTTGTTCAATATTTTTTTTATTTCAGAAGGGGTCGTCCATAAATTACGTCACGGTAAAAAGGTGGGAAGGGGATTTAAGGCAGCGTAACGTAGGGGTAGAAGGTATGAGTTTATTGTTACGTAAAACAGTTATTTATTTTTTTACATTTTTCAACATTTACTGAAATGATTCCTGTTTAGTCTAATACTAAAACATTAAAATTATAACTAATTAATTGTTTTAAAACATTAATAAATTAAAGTAATTAGATGCGAATAGCTACAATAAATGGAAATATTTGTTGATCATTTTTTTCTTGAATTTGTAAGATCACGAAGAAAACATTGAAAAATGATGTATAGTGTATTCTACATCCATTTAAATTGGCACCGCAGACTTAGACCGGGAGCCAACATGAAAATCGACTTCTTATTGAAATAGACTTATATGAATAAGCGCTTACAAAACTATTGGGTGCTCCCAAAAAATCTACAAGATAATGCTAACCAATTTCGGTGACCAAGTTATCTCGGGCAGGGTCGGTGAACCAACAGTCGGATGGCAAGCCAAACAATCCCAATTCGAGAATGTTGGCGCGCCACAGGCAAGACAGTTTTAAGTAAAAAGAGAACATAACATGCTTGGCAATTGCCTGGTTGCGTGCATAGTTCAGTTGGTTCCTCTACCGAGATACGTGGGCTACCCAAATTTTGTAGGGACTGTTAATTACTATCTCCACAGAAGATAATAGTCTCCTTGCACATGATTGCTTCTTGCTGTCATTGCATCGTCGATTGCTTACTAACAGAAAGTTACAAAAAGCAGGACAACATTTTTACAGTTTCGTAAAAACTTTGTCTCGTATCGTAGAATCAGGAAAACATACCCAGACTAGAAACAGGGAAAATCCATCACCATACAATCAAAAGCCAAATCTACTGTCCAATGGAATGCACATTCCTAACAATCCCAATTTTTACTTTCTAGCATTATTACATACTTACGTAGTCAATAGAATGCATTGTATTGCCGCGACAAAAATCGGCGATTCGTCAGAAAAAAATCGTTTTGTGCGATCCTGACATAGAAAAAGTTATTAAATCTTGTTCCTGAACGTATGTAGTAAATTCATAGTGTAGTCAGAATCCATGTTTTGTCAGAGCTTAAAACCAAGAAATTGATTGATTGATTAATTGTTAGTGATTCTGAGTGCGTCAACAGCTAGGGTCAATTTAAATTAGTAGTTGTAGTAATTATTAGTTGTAGTAATTAGTAATTGTAGTGGATGTTTCCCCTCGTGAGGTAGCAGTGATCTTCCCCAGCTGTATGGCGGTATATGGCGCCGCTACCGAGGTTATCCCCTACCAGATATCTACCGCCAGCGGGGCACCGCCCCAGTCGGGACAAGCACACAGCTCCCGACCATTCTCCTGGCGTGTGTGATAGTGTAGTGTATTTTAGTGTAAGTATGTGTAAGTAAGGGATGAGGATCGGACAAGGAAGAGGAAGCAAAGATCGTGCGCGGACCGTGGCCCGGTTGATAGTGTACTGCTCCAGCATTCGCCTGGTGCTGATCGGAGAAAGTACAGAAAACTAACGATCCGGCCGCTAGATTTCTCCTCCGGACAGCGACTGAATTCGGCCTAGCTGACAAGCTAGTGTCGAAAATTCTGCTACCGTTAGGACTCGAGTCAGAGGGAGCGTAGTGACATCACTTGATGCTTTGTGCCATGTAAGCTGGTCAGGCAGTTCAAATATGTTGGATTTTAAAAATGGGCATACTTACATGTGTATGATAGCGTAAGTCTTCCCTAAATATTACGGTAAATATTACGTCAAAATATTACGTGAAACTATGCTGTTGATAACACAAATGGGTTGCCAATTCTTGGGCGCCTCTACGTCAGCTGCCCGCAGAAAGGCCACAAATATTTGCTCTACTCTCTCAACGTCATTCACACTCTACATGCGACAAACTACTTTCGCGATTTTTAGACTGCCTTGTTTATACTTTTTAACCGCTGTGTCTATTAACATTTAGAGGTCACAACGTGTATTTGACCGCTTACGCGGGGTTTGAATAGGCGAACGATAGCGGCACAGCGAACTCCCAAGCCTCTGAAGTGAACTTCCAAAAACGTGTAATGGTGCTGATTTTGACTTCTCAACACCTACGTATTCGTCTAAAGAAAGCCTAGCGTTCCACCTGAAGAAGTACGAACGAGATTTAAAAGTGTGCAGATGCTCTTCTCGCCCAAACGTCACATACAGTTTTTACTGTTTTTTTGACTAAATAAATCTAAAGTGAGGATTATACAAATTGATTCGAAGTGGCGGCACATTATGGAATACCTGCCCATGACAGTATTTTGGAGACGTCAGTGGAAAGTTGCTGCACCGAATTTACGTACATTAATTCCCACTTCTTCTACTAAAATAAAGATATGATCCATGAAAATGGAATAAAAACAATAGTCAGATTTCAAATCTGAGAGTATCTTAATTTTGAATGAAAGTATCTAGATTTTGAAATCGTGTTTACTAAAGAGTGATATAATTGCATTACCTTTTTTACGTGTTAGGAGGTTTAACAATGATTCCTTTCTGTTAGAGAAGCGGTCAGCCCCTAAGCGAGAATCATTGAAGTAAGGTTGATTCTTGTTAATTCATTTCACATTATTGCTAAATACTACAAGCTATCTGAATGACTAAAACGCAACACAAAATGAAAATAAAGAATTAATTCGCCATTCTAATATATGTCTGCTCATTGGCACAAATGTTTAGAGCAGAATTTAAAAAAGTAAACATAAAATAGTAATAAGTACACAACATTGTAAACCTAATTCAAATCTGGGTGGTTTTATAGAGCAAATCTGGCAAATATATTTTTGTATGAAGCTAATATTTCCCACCCGCGTCGTTTCAGACTATGCATGTTCACCCCTATGTGGATTTGGAGGGGAAATGCGACCGGAATGAGGGGAAGTTGTCCATGCTCATCCGCCGTGCTTTCCAGGCGGACAACTAGCCCGTGCCGGAGCGGTGTGATATGCTTTTTTTTAAATTTATTGTGATCCTGTTCAACATACATTTTTTCAAGGTTATGAATATAAACATACATAACGTTTGGTTTATTTCCTGACTGTGGTTGCTTAGCATGGGTGCGTTAAATGTTTTGGGTTTATTTTATAAATTGAAATTATTTTGGAAGTAAATTTAAGATAAGAGAATGATCGTTGATATGATAATTTTATGAAGGTCATATCACTTGAGGTCGATCTTCTGCTATTTAATAGTGGTTTGAATCTGTCCTTAGGGAAGCAAGAGTTTATGCGTAGGTTCGGTTCTGCTGTGCGTCCAAGGTTGAATACGGAGGTGCTGGGAGATGTGGAGAGTGATGAGAAGAAGTCTTCGGTCAGTTTCGTGATGTGTTCTTATGTTGTCGGAATTTGCAGTTCGTGGTGGATTTTGATCTAAATGAACCATGGGAATTTAATTTCAGTTCTTAGGCTTTATTTTGTATAGTTTCGTAAAATGTTTACGTTAGATTTGGCTGCATTTCCCCATATTGGCATGTGTAAGTCATAATTGGTCGAATTATAGATTTCTCAATTATCATTCCAATCTTCTTTTGATATGCCTGAGATAAAAATTACAAATTTAGATAGAAATAAGGGTGTTTTAAGAAACTCCATGTTTACATTTACAAGTAATGCGCTTCAAATTAAATTATTATGTATTAGAAAAGTCATATTCACACTCTCTGGTACTACCTTTTTGTCCTTTTTAAGGTCGCTGTTTAACAACTAGGTCGTATAATTACCACTGTGACTGTTTACATTAGGATAACGCGGGGGACATGTAAGGACAATACGAACACAAAACATCCATATCCGAGGCGAGATTCAAATCCGCCCGTCAGGCTTAGCAACCTCGGCTATCCAGGCCGACGACTTCCCATTGGTTAGCGATGTTAGACCTTTTTCCCGCTTCTCTTGACGGAATGATGTTTGCTCGTTTAATGGCACCTTTTCTCGTGATGTTTCCGACGAGCTTTCGGGCATTTTCTTTTCACGTCCTTTTAGTTACTTACATTTATTTTGCGTCTGCAGAATTTATTAATGTGTTTTAGCACGCTAAGCGGCAATCCTTCACTTGCTGTGTCTGTCGCCCATTTTGGCTGATGTTTCATCCTATATCCGCAGAACGTGATTTTATTTTCTTAATGAGAAGCGAATTATTGCAAGTATCGGAAAAAGAAGAATGTCACGATGTAGAGCCCGATATTATTCTCTTATTGGACTTGCATCCTATTTTCGTCAATTTTGTTTTTTACATACTTATTCCAGGCAGCTCTTGAAATGTAAACAAGTGAATTGTTTTTTATATCTTATAAGCAAGCAGTTGTGGTTATAAAAAGGCATTTATGTTGAAATGATCGAAGGAAACTTAAATGTTATTTACACATGTACAACCAATTTATTCGATCTACGCGCATCTCAATGGTACAAGTTAGAAAATCAGTTTTCGAAATATCAATTGGTTTCTGGATGTTGCATCATTGACATCGATGTATTAATATTGAATATCGATATCTTGAAACATCGAAGGTTTGTTCTCGACATCGCATCCCCATGCGGAAACGACCGCACAGAGCTCTCTGTTGATCTTTCCGCAAACGCTGAACGGGTGATTCTTTCGATCGCCTTCGAGCTGTCTGTCGTTCCACTTGAATCCGACGCGGACTCTGCTCCCCAGCGCTGCTGTTTGCCGAAAATTCGCTCGTGGCGTAAGAGCCGCCGCAGCCCGTACCAGACAGTCACGGCTCAAATTGTGTTATGCAACAACATTCGCTTTCCGGGCGGCAGCAGCGCGCGGGGCGGCGAGGGCAGTGGGCTGTGGGGGCGGGGGCGGGGGCGGGGGGGGGCGGGGGCGGAGAGTCCTTGAGGCCCAGCGCACGCGCGAACACGGCACAGCTACGTTTTCGTACTTCACATCGCAGGCAGTCGGTGCACATCCTCGCTGACACCATACACTCACCCCGGTTTTGACATTAAATAAATAAATTAATTAATAAATAACTAGAAGCCTCCACAAGCAAAAATGCTGCTGTCAGGTGTGTGATTCATTAGTGATTCCAAGCACGTTAACTGCTAAGGTTAACTGTAAGTAACCGTACGTCCCGTAAGTGTAGTCATGTTTATCGCGGGCGGTAGCTGTGCCCTTCTCCCGTCGGCTTGTTTTCCCCAAACAGGTATCTCCCACCAGCGAGGCACCACCCCAGCCTGGACTAGCCTTCAGCTCCTGACCGGTTTCACGACGTGTGGTAGTGAAGTGCATTTTAGTGTACGTGTGTGTAAGCGGTGAGGATAGGACATGAAGAGGAAGGAAAGATCGCGCGCGGTTCGTGGCCGATGACGATCCGCGTTTGTTCGTGGTCTGTCTCAGTTGTCGGTTCTGCGACGGCATTCGCCCGGTGTTGATCGAAAAAAACAACGGAAAACTACCACTGAGAGCACCTGGCTGCTAGCATACTCCTCGAGACGGCGGCTGAATTCGACCTACCTCTGAAGCTAAGAGTTCCTGGGTATCTAAGGAAACCGTAGGCATTACTCACATTACCTGCGTTGCATATTTTTCTTCCAGTTTCTACACAGATTGTTAATCGGTAGATGTAATAGTTATTTATGCACCAAGGACGTTATAGGGGTTTTAATGACATAGCGGGGACAAAATGCCCGACGGCCTTTTTCCAGACCAAGTTTTATTGAATCAGATTTACTTATTAACTAGATGTTAATTTGACTCTGCTTGTATTTTCATATTTCCCTCCCTTCAATCCCTCCGCAAGGCAAAATGTAGCATCATTCAGATGTTTTCGTATTTCCCTCGTAACCACGGTCCTCTACATCCAGGTGAATTGTCCGCGTTTATGGACCTCCGTATCGCAGGCAACAACAAGCTACAACGTATCAGTAAAAAATAAAAACAGTTTATAGATGAAAGGTAATAGTGTATTTCTCTTGTGACTGCGAAGTGGTTAAGCCGCCGTTTCGGCCGGAAGCGACGAGACCCACGAAGCGGAGGCTACAGCGACGCGTGAATCCCTAGTGCGTCTTCCGGGGCGTGTCTTATCTGGCAGGCAATCTGTGGACTGTGATTCGCCGCGAGTGGCAGCCCAGCTGTTGACAAAAGCGAATTAAGTGATAAGGCCTCTGGATGCGCAATCACTGCTGCGCAATCATTAAATAACCGCGAGTGGGACGTGGGATCTACATGAAATTATCTTCACGCGGTAATGACTGTGCCATTGTTTTAAACGTCCTATTTGCGCTCTGCAATGGAAATTATTTTCA
Organism: Gryllus bimaculatus; assembly: GCA_017312745.1. Classification (NCBI taxonomy): domain Eukaryota; kingdom Metazoa; phylum Arthropoda; class Insecta; order Orthoptera; family Gryllidae; genus Gryllus; species Gryllus bimaculatus. The sequence continues at coordinate 451,560 of BOPP01000134.1, forward strand.
AAATAATTTGAAGTCATTTTGTTGGAAATATATTAATTAAACGTGTTATTAATGTTTAGTATCATAGTTTAGGTAAGTGAAGACGCCCAAAATCCCAAATATCCACTTCCAACTTGCAAGGATATAATATATACTATATATATATATATATATCTATAATCATTATATATATATATATATAATATATATATAGAGAGAGAGAGAGAAAGAGAGAGAGAGAGAGAGAGATAGAGAGGAGAGAGAGAGAGAGAGCGAGAGAGAGAGAGAGAAGAGAGAGAGTTCGTCTAAAATGGATGCGGGAACATCAAGTTTTGGAAACAATCTGGATTGGGTTTTCTTCTATATTATTATCTTAAAGCCATATTTCTATTCTATTTCTATTTCTAAATTCTATTATTAGAGGATCGGAACCCTGAGAAAAAGTGAAAGCGCCAGACGCCTCTAAGCCTTCGACGCCAGTAGGTAACAGCGTACGAAGGGGGTGGAGCAAAACCGAAAATCCCAGATAAGAGAGATTAAAAAAGTACTAGTAATATAAAGTCTATGCCATTGTGTATCACAATGAAATCTGCTGTAAAAATAGATATCTAAGGTGGTGATGTGTTTTTGACGCGTTTTCTTTTCGAAAACTTTATTTTCGCGCTTTTTTTACGCATTTATATTTTTTTCCCTTAAAACGCATCACATTTTTCCCTTTATTTGTTTCCTTTCGAATACAGCTTGAAACGATGGCTCGTGTCTCAATTGCATTGGCCTTTCTGAATCTTCAAAAAGGATGCACAATAGGAACTAAGATTTGCGATTTGCAAGTGTGCGACAAAGTATGTGCTCTTGTAAATGCAGTAGTTTAAGTGTCATTGTGTCTATGCTTTGACAGCTTGGGATGTCTTCGTTCACGGCGCAGAATTAGAAGCAGGAATTCCGTCGCGCAGGGAATACGGAATCGATTGATTGATTACTAGTGATTCCGGGCGTTTCAACGGCTAAGATCACTAGTACCGTAAGTGTAGTGCATGTTTTTGCTCTGGAGGTGGCAATGATCTTGCCTCGCTGCATGGCGAGGTCCGGCGGTGATCTACCAACGGCTAGGGAGGTTTTCCCCAACCAGGTATATCCCGCCAGCAAGGCTCCGCACCAGCCAGGACAAGCTCCAAGCACTCGACCGGTCTCCAGACATGTGTGGTAGAGTAGTGTGATGATAGAGTGTGTGTGTGTGTGTGTAAGGGTAGAGGATAGGACAAGGAACGAGAAGAAAAGATCGCGCGCTGCTCGTGACTCCTTTGTTAGGGCAGAGCTCCAACTGGTGTTCATCGAAGAAACCACGGAAAACTACCGATCAGAGCAGCTGCCCTCTCTAATTCTATGCCACACAGCGACAGAACTCGACCTAGCTATCCGGCTAGTGTCGAAAATACTGCCACCCACCGTCGGGACTCAAACCTAGGACCTCCCGATCAGAGGGACAGCAGTTGATCCCCTGAGTCACCTCCTTCGGTGCGGAATCAACTTCCGTCACCATGAAAGGACACTTTAATGCATAAGACAAAGCTCACACAATTAATTTACAATTCAATTATACATTTCAGAATGCTCACATAAAGCCATATTAGAAATAATTTGAACCAAATGTTGCAATTTGAGTAAAATGTAATACTCACTCTGACCACTTTTAAATGGTAAATTCACCACTGGTGAATCCCCCTCTCTATAAATATAATGCAAACGCGGTAATGTTTTGTGGGAAACTCTGTGCTTGAAGGAAACAAGGATGTAACTAAAACTTCCTACACGTAGCGAGTAAGTCATATATATGGCCAGTCTTATCGTGAGCTCACGTGCGTTGATATGCAAAACACTTTTTAGGAAAAGCGGAAAAATTACTCGTTACACTGAAAATAGCACCGTTGAATTGTGTAATAATAGATTTGCACAGATAAACTAAACCATCTGTTCCCAATCTTATTGACCGGAAGAGATGGCTCAGGAAATCAATTGATGTCTCTGCAGTCCCTCTGATGAGGAGGTCTTAAATTCCAGTCTCGCCGTTGGCAGAATTTTCGACATTAGCTTGTCAGCTAGGCCGAATTCAGTCGGAGGAGAAATTTAGCGACCGGATCGGTAGTTTCCTGCACTTTCTCCGATCAACACCAGGCGAATGCCGGAGCAGTACACTAACAAACGGGCGACGGATCGCGCGAAATGTTTCCTACCACTTGCTTGTCTTATCCTCACCCCTTACACACACTTACACGAACATGCACTGCACAACCGGACATGCCGGGAGACCCGTCGGGAGTTTAGAACTAGTGCCGGCTGGGGCGGTGCCTCGCTGGTTGGGCTTACGTGGCTAGGGAAAACCCCGTTAGCCGACGAACGGTCGGCGCCGGATCTCGCCATCCACCTCACAACAAAACATGTACTTCACTTACGAGACAAATGCCACTAGTAATTGGCGCGCCCGGAATCACTTACCAATAAATTAATCAATGAAACCCAATCTTTTTGAGAGAAGAAACGTGTTTTAAAATATATTCTTTGGCGAAATCCCTTGAGCAAATACTATTCCATACAATCTTATAGGCTAATGGAATTTAAGAGTAGTGTAAGTAGTTTTAGTGATTTTTTTATGTATATCAAACGGCCTTGGCGCCCTCGATATCCCGTTGACCATTTCCATAGAATTATGAAAATATAATTACCTCGAAAATGTATCCCCCATTCTGTGGCGACAAGTGCAAAAGTAGATCATTATCGAGTTGAACAAACAGCACTATTTAACCAAGTTAATTTTCCAAAATCCTACTTGAAGTTTTATAGTCACTTCAAGGTCATACTTCCGTTACAGAAACAAATTATTGTACTTCGTTGAATCTTTTTCTTGGCTTCATAGATGTTAAATCGTAAGTACAGTTGCATTTTACCAATGCATTATTCAGTTTTTCTTTGAAAATAGCGTCAAACTAACGTTATATATTTGTTTTGTTTTTTACATTTGTGTGTTCCGTGGGTTTGAACAACATTATTGTTATATCTTAGTATTCAAAACTAAAATTAACTGCTGCTTATGAATTGTATTTAAAATAATTTTAAACAATTTTCATATTATCGTTCCATTAAAGAAAAAAACTCTGCCTGCCCTAGAGAGCTGTTAACCATGCGAAGAAATGGATCCGCTTGTTGCATTTCTGCGCAAAGAGTTGTAACTTCTTGCGGCATATCTGCTCCCCTGGCTTTGTTCACTAGGAAGGCGGAAAATACTCGAAGCCCACAGTAAAAATCTACCCTCCTGTCGCTTCTTGGGGTAAAATGACGATTTTATGTGCAATAACGGCAATGCGTGACGACAAAGCGCGAAGCCCATCAATTCTTCATTCACAATAGATACGAGATCCCCCCGGCACGCGCCGTGCATACACGTGCCTTCGTCTCCTACGCAGAGAGAAGGAATGCGTATTTGCCTTATCAGCTACAAGCAACGGCACTTGTCCGGAGATAGCGAAGACAGTCCGGCTGCGTGGGTAAAGGGATGTGCTCATCACATAGCGTTTCAGAAGGGAAAATTTCCATTCCCCCTAACCACCCAAAAGCCCATGTTCAAGGATTCGAGCGGTGACGTAATCAGCGGCCGGTTTCTACAGGGCACTGATTAAAATATTCTTCTCCTATACATGTGATTGAATTGGAGAGCAAATTAGCAATGAGTGGAATACGTTTAAGAACAGATAATGACCTATCTTATTAATGAAATGTGAAATATTCTTAAAGCATCTTTCAAGTTCTTTCTGGTTAAGGATTTCAGGTTCAGGTTAAGATTCTTTCAACTGCGAATCTTCCATAGAACTGGCACCGAGCGCTGGATGCTTTTGGAAGACAACTTCAAAGGACTGTAGATTCCGTAAGTACGTTTTAGTTTATGAGCACGCGTTATTCGTGTAATAGGAAAATTAATACATTTGTTACTATTGTTTATTTCATCTCAGATAAAGATCTCTACATTGCTCAAAATTCTTACATTAATAAAATTGTAGAGACTGAAAAACTGGTACCGTTCATTTTTTCTTTGTTTACCTTCACCAACACTAATAATACTTTTTCTATTGTAAATTCATAAGATTATCTTTATTTAGGTTATCTTCTTGTATTAATAAGGCCTCAAATTTCTACAAAAGAATCAAAAGTGAATAAATCCCAATTGTTACAGTATTCGCAACACATTATACAGACAAGCAACGACAATTTCATACATGCTTGTCTTGATTACATTGAAGGGAGCTTTCAATTGTAAAATGATTACACCAATATCTAAAATCAAACCTGTTTAAAAGAAAGAAGTATAAGTTAACCATCCAATGTATCGCCATATGGACGGCTATAGATGCTCAATATTCTTGCAGGGGACTCCCAATGACTTGCTGAGTCCTAGCCACGTTTTGTTGCTGCGAGCAAAAGGTGGTCGACACGATGTTAGGAGCTATTCCATAACTTTTGTCGCTTCAGTACTCATTGTGAAAAAGCGGGAAAGCAAATGATAGTGGACAAATTCTTTAATGAGCTACATACTTGTATGGCTGTGGATACAAGTAGTTATCAAAGTTCATTAATTTATTAATAAATAACCATAGGAAGAAATTAATTTTAGGTTACATATTATCCAAAATATGTAACCACGTAGTATCTACGTTATCATTTACCATAAAAATCAATGAAATTCGTACAACAGGGAAATCTGTATCCGGTTAACCTGTCTGTCCACAATGTCGTTGAACCGTCGATGTTCGGTAACAGATTACCCGCTGCATTTTCAGTTTAACTCATTTTATGCGGGAAGACTAAATTCTCAAATAGAAGGTAGGGAATGGAAAGGCAGTCTATATACGAATCGTCACCCGATTATTACGTCAGAATGACTCTGGTATTATATGAACGTCATGTTTTGCGAACACTACCTGTGTAGTACTTGTATAATTTGTATCATCACCTGCGGCAAAACGTATTTCCGTGATTTGCAGCTGAAAAGAAGAGTGTATACTCCTTATTTGCACGCGTTAGCAGAATGAGAATAACATGTTTAGTTCGTTTGGCGGGTATAAAATTATACATCTCTGAAGCTCGTGGTACACTACACGATGTTATTCGCTTGATACGACCCGGTGTTCTTTTTGGAATGAGAAAAACTATTGTTTTTCTAGTTCATCGATCATAAACTTTGTTTTTCTAGTTCATCGATTTGTGTTAATGGATTTCACTAGTTAATGCATGCGTCCTGGGGTGTTGATGCTTTCATCCTTAGAGAACAACGCCAACTCTGCGGGCCCAAGGTCCTTTCGGTCATCAATAAAATTTGGGGGGAAACGGGCCCTCACTCCGCAACTGGACAATAATAACACATAAGCATAAGAGTTTGCACCGGGGGCAGTGATTGCACAGGGGGCAGAGTTGGCACATTGGGCTTTCTAAAATATTTGAAAGGAGCGCTGCCATACGAAATTCATTTAATTTCCTAAAAAATGTTCAATCTCTGATATTCCGCTTTTGTCTTGACGATTTAAGAAATAATTGTTCATTAGGCTCTGCAAGCTATGTGGCAACTGTGTGCACAGTTTAACATGAAATCTGTTACATTTATTAATAGTATAATACAAGCAATAATTACATTTTTTCTTCTATGTTTTATTAATTTCTATTAAATAAGTCAAAAAATTCAATGGGATAGACGGCCCAGAAATGTAATTGGTGTTTTATTCTCGTCTGCGCACATCTGCAGTCAGATTGAAAATGAAACAATTGGAAGGCATTCATGGTATATGAGATTAAGAATTCAAATGCGAAACATAGAAAGTGATAAATTGATGAGTCACGGAGTGAATGGGAGGAGGGAGTCCAGAGAGGGGCGTGCGTTTAGGCCCATTCCTGAGAGTATGATTCATTGTAGGCTGCTGTAAATTATGTAGGATAATAGGTAATGGTGTGTAATAAGTGGATAAAAATGTTGATTGAAAGGTTAAAAAAAACTTCATTCAGCAGTGTGGAAAGGAACCGTATTGTGAAGAAATCGGATAGGTGTCTGCACTTGGACTTGAAAACGAATCTTTAAGAAGTGCGCTGGGATCGGAGCCAGGTACGTGAGCGCCGCCGACTCTCTGCTTTGTGATTGTTTTTTCCGTGAATGGTTTCAGGCGCAACTGCTAAGGTCATTAGTTCCCTACGAGTTGTGCATGTTTTTTGCTCGTGAGACAGCGGTGATCTTCCCCCGCTGGATGGTGGGATCCGGAGCCGACCTACCGTCGGATAGCAGGAATTTCCCCAGCCAGGTATCTCCCTCCAGCAGGGCAACGTCCCAGCCGGGACAAGCACTAAGCTCCCAGCAAGTAGGGCATGTAAGTATTTGTGTAAGTAAGGGATAGCATAGGGCAAGGAATGGGAAGGAAAGATCGCGCGTGGTACGTAGCCCGTTTGTTAGGGTACTGTTCCGGCATTCACCCGGCGTTGACCGGAGAAATCACGGAAAACTACCGATCAGAGCAGCCGGCCGTTAGAATTCTCCTTCAGACAGCGACTGAACTCGACCTAGCAGATAAGCTAGGGTCGAAAATCCTGCGACCGTCGGGAGCGGTGTCCTAGGACTTCCCGGTCAGAATTAGCGCAGTGATATCAGATGATTCCCTGAGCCGCCTCTCCTCGTCTTCTGCGTCTTCCCGTGGCGAGCGAGAGAGCCCGGTGCGTGTGCGTGTGCGTGTGCGAGAGGAGATCGTTGCACGGGCGGCGAGCGCGAGGCGATGCGAGGCGAGGCGAGGCGGGCGAGCGGACGGGCGCTAACTGTACCATGGCCGCCGGTGCAAAGAGCAGCCGCCCCCATCCGCTCCCCCCTCCCCTTGTCCCGAGCGCCATGACCTCGTTGCGCCGACGCAGCGCTGCGCGGACCGCGCCGCCGCCACCGCCGCCGCCGCCGCCACCGCTGCAAGTCGCCAAAGACCGCGGGCAAAAAGCTCCATTTCAGGATTCCATAATTTAAAACCAGGATTGAACCATGATCTCGCCATGTAAAATATTTTCAAAATATGAGTTTTCGAGTATTTTGAATCAATAATTACAATTTTTAAAACTTCCTTTAGGAATATTTTCTCAAATGTAAGAATTTTTTTAAAAATATTATTTATTTAAGTCGCCGATTCAACACGTAGGTCATTAGCAAACGACCACTATTGCTTGTAACAGTATTGGTAACTGTGGGTTGACACGGATTAATGTGATGATGATAGGGGGTGAAAGGGACGAAACAAACAATACAAACCATGCCGAGCGGACTCCGAACCCGCGATCCCTCTCCGAGTTCGTGCCTTAGCGATCTCGGCCACCGGATCGGCTGTAAGAAATTATTCTTACGTGTTAACCCCAATTTGTCCGATTTTCTTTTAAGTCTGAATTTTCAAAATTTGCAAGTGTTCAACTCCGTCCTTTTTAAAATGTAGGGATGCCGTCTGAGGCGACTGATGTAGTGGTTACGTTAAATGCTTGCTAAACCACGTACATGCGCTCGAATCCGAGCTTGGGCAGACGTTTTTTTCGGATTTAAGTAGCATTATAATATTAATTATTAATTACAAAAAAAAGTGCGGTATGTTCTAAACCACAAGCCTTTTTATTTTATTTTTTAACAACAATAACTGTGAGGAAGACATGTCTCAGAGTGAAATCAAGTATTTATCCAATGATTTATGTACTGATGCACATGTGTAACTGAAAACGAATGCCTGATGTGGTCGAATGCGATGTGACCACTTTCGGCAGAATCAGACGGCCATTCGCGCCCGAAGCTGTCTTCGGCCGAACACAGCTGTTCTCAACGCACCTTAGGTTCTGAATTTGGACAGTATGACCTAGGGGGACTCACGCGAGTATCTTGACCTGCAATTAAAGTTGCTGCTTCGGCATCCACTGGAATTGATAGAACAGAATTCACATCCAGACTTCGGTATCGTGAGAGGCAGACACATAGCTGGCGGGAAAAATCCATCACGGTTCTGATTCGAACCTAGGATCTCGTGATATCGGTTTGGACAACTTTCTACTCTATCCTTCTCTGGAACTGAAGTTTACCACAACGATTTACATAACGCTTAAAGAATAAGAAACAAAAATAGTGTTTTACCGTTTCCCTGCGAGACTCCTAAAAACACTCAGCGAAGTAGCACCCGGACTTCTATAACTATAGTCCAGTCCATTCTATCCACGAAAAAATGTTCTCTTACCAATTCTATATGTAATTCTGTATGTATATATACGAATATGTAAATAGGTTATGTAATAAGTATATATGTAATAAAAATATGTAATAAGAATATGTAAACCAGTTTTTGTGAACTCCTCCTTCGAGAAGTAACAACACAAAATACATAGACCTCGGAATATCCAAATACCTCTCGCGAATACTGGAATTTAAATGAAAACTAGTGGTGCTACAACATCGCATATTTTCTCGAATTATTTCTAACCGCTCTGCAATTTTACACTACTACGTAAAGATGCAATACTGTTATCAACCAGCAATTTTTTCTGCCCCGTGGCTGGAACTTAGGTCCTCCGAGTTACCTTAGCGGGAGTAACGCTACTAAAAGCTACGCTATTAAAACGCCGTGAGTTTCGAACTCGAACCTACACTTAAAAATATAATTGTCCCCATTATTCCCAAAGCGTAAACTTCTCATTTTTTGCCGAAAAGAATGACCTTATTTAAAAATATCTTTAAAGAACAAATTTCATTAAAGAAAAATATCTATGTTTAATATTATAATTTTAGAAAGATTCCCCCAAAAAATTGTACTTTTGCGATTTTTTAAACATTCCAAATTTAAGCGAATATGAGACCTGCTTCACTCTCTTAAACGTCCTTTACGCTATTCAAGGACAAAGTTTAATTAAAAAAATTGAAGTTGCTTTAGAGAAAATTTTGAAAATGTTGTTGAGGCTTCATGTAAAGTATTCTCAAAAATCAAAATATCCGTTTGAAACTCCCAAAGACTTGAGTTTGTTTAGTTTGATCGGGGAACGTAAATTTTGGAGAAAATCGGTTAAACGGTTTAAACACTATCGTTGACCACGTATAGATAGACACGTTTTTCCGTCAATCGATTTTTCGGTATCAAGGCCCCACAAAACATAGATTATGTCTGCACTACGAGTTAGAGGAAGTGATTTACTATATACAGGAACACGATTTTTACACTTTTCGTTACCAGGACCCCCCTCTTCTGTGGAATATTTGCAGTTTTTCGGCGCATTAATGCAATCTTTTCTTTCCTTACATTCGTAGGGGAAAGAAAGTAAAAAACTATGTATTACGCGAGTCGAAATGTTGAAGTTTATTATCTTACTCAAATATATCTCGGTCTGCTTAGTAGGGGAGAAGAGACGAAGTAAAACATTTGTTATTATTATACATCCCTAACAAATAATATATATCCCTTATAAATAAAATACATCCATCCCTTATAAATAAAATGTTCTACCAAATACTGTCACAATGTTTAATTAGCGTTAATAAGCGCGGGGGTGGCTAGCTTATTGACAGGTTGACCTCCAGAGCGCGAGTTTGACCCCGGCTGGGGAACGAGGAATTTCAAAGTGCGGAAATATTTCATTGATCGGGCGTGGAGGTGGTAGTGATGGAGGCTGAAGTGGAGGCGGAAATATAGGTGGAGGCAGGGTTGGAGGCGGAGGAGGAGGAGACAGAGGCGGAGGCGGAGAAGGAGGCGGGGTAGGAGGAGGAGGTGAAAGAGGTGACGGAGCTGGAGGCAGTCGCGGAAATGGA
>BOPP01000134.1:487924-548342 GCA_017312745.1 Gryllus bimaculatus
AAAAAAAAACAAACCATAATTTATTGTTCCGGCCTTTGCCGAAACCATTTGATTGCCCGTGGGTAATATTTGAGGACCCCCAACATCAGTGTAGATCCAGAGAAAATGGGAAATGGTAAGAATATATGGAGAGGCATATTTATGCCTTTAAAAAACTCTTGAAATTATGCTATTAAAAAAGTTTACACATTTATGACCTAAAAAAGTTTCCGAAATATTGTCCCTTTTAATATTCAATAAAAATTAACAATATTCCCTATTTTCTGTATAAAACTTCCTCAAAAAAATTCAGGAGAACCATGGTTTCATTGAAAAAAATTCTTTGTTGCAAACATAATACATCCAACCCATTATACGGAGAAATATTGAAGTTAAATTTTTCATCTAGTGAAATGCATTGTATGTCTTGGTCTGCATTTCTTCAGCTTTTTGGTTTAAAAAAAATTTATATCTAGAAATATCCCTACCCATTTGGCACAAGTATTTTATCATACTATTAGAAAAGAGAAAAAAAACCCCGGCCCAAACTTTGACCCAAGATTGTTCAAATCAATGAATTTACTTACAAAAATAAAATTAGTAGATTTCTAGAAAAGCTTAGTCTTTTAGAGGATAATCTCTATTACGCGAAATATGCGCATATAAATTACGGTCTAAAATCGTGAAATATGCACAAATTATATTCAGCGCGGCGAGGTGGAGGGCGCGGCGCCTCACGTGCTCCGGGTCCACGCCCACCACAGCAAGCAGACGCGGCGCGGCCGGGCGCCATTCTCGGCGCCCGGCGCCCGCAACAGGCCTCCGCTGCTGCCCCTTGGCACCGATCGGGCCCCGCGGGGCAGCGCAAAGGCCGGTGCGAGGTGGGCGCGCGGCGCAACTCAAATGAGGTGCCAAAAAGGCTAACAGGAAAGAACCTAAATGCAATTGCTTTATATGCCTCTTTTACGTTAGGGGTCTACGAATAATACGTAAATCCCACCCACGTGATTCTTGGAAGACTATTTTTTTTTTATTCAATATAACGAATTTTACCGTCTTTCTTATTGATTTCAATCAGTGTTTTTTTTAAAAATGACTTATTCCAAGGCCTGGAATATTCCCACGAATTTTCAGCACTCGCGACGTCTATAACTGTACACTCAACGTAGTCATCGTATTCATACTGACCGTTATCAACAACTCACTACAACAACATTTCACGTACAATACATTACATTCTTTTACGCACTATGCCAAGGTGACCTTTAAACGATTAAATCGCATCAAAAGTTTTAAGTTCCAAGAAAATATTTTCTGCTGAATAAATTGAAAATGTATTATTACGATTTGGACTGTTAAAATTGCAAACAACCTTTAGCAAGTATTGTATCTCAGCCTTTTGGGTCTATCTTTTCCATTTCGATCAGCGTTTTTTGGTCCAGTTACCCCTGGTCCCTTGCTCGGCAATGCTGAAATTAGCATTTGTTTGCTTCTGGACATAACTTCACTATCTGTGGCCACGTCTTCTAGAGGTCCAGCGGGCAATTATAGTTATTAAATTATCGTTCTCCATGTTACATGTTCTCAAGGACACGATAAGGGAATAAAAACCTAAAATCTATAACTGATTTGCCGTTGCAAATATGATTCTTAATTTATAACGGGAACGAATATTTTTGTTAACAATTCTTTACCAAAAACGCTTATTTCCTTCGACATGGAAGAATTCAACATTGTGTATGGTTTAGGGTAGGGATCCTAGAATTGATGCGAAAACGATCACAGAATACGCTTCTCACCGTAGCACGTGACACAGTTTTCAAACTTTTTTTTAACGTAAAATAAAATAAAACAGGTCTCGGAAAATAAGAGTTTTTCTGTGCTGAACATTCACCGCTTTCCCGCCACACCCGATTACCAAATAGATCTTTCTAACGATTAATAAAGGAAGGAAGGAAAAAAAAGGATAGGTGTGCAAATGGCGTTCAGTGGTGCTCCGCGCTTAGGTTGCATGGTTGCACAAACCCAGGTAAAACCGAAAAAAATATTATAATACTATTGAATATACATTTTCCATTTAATGGCATTCAATATTAAATACATCGGACGTAAATAAATCATTTTGAAATCAAAGAGCGCAACAACTAACTCTCTTTGCGGGGCGTCTGGTGCTCTCCCATGTTACGTGGCACCATGACTTTGTTTTAAGTTCTACCTGTAATTTACTCTTTGGCCTAATGCCTTCAACATATGTGTAACGTATTAGCCAGCCGGTCCTCGTGGCATCTATTGGGGACGCTTGAGGCAGAGAGGATTAGCCTCGGCCACAGGAAGAAGGCGTTTTCCGTAAAGGCAAGAACGCGGGAAAAACGGGAGACACCAAGGCTTTGGGAGTATCCGGGCCTATAGAAAAAATTTTCACTGTTATAACAAAGCGAGGGGTGGCGTGACGTAGTTAAATTCACGTGGGCCTCCGCCTATATAACAGGTAGTGTACCAGAGCCCAGTGGGGGGGTTTCTGGAGACAGTGGGAGGAACCTCGTGCGTGTGCACAAACTTGGCGGCGCACGACGGTGCATATTGCGAGGCCAGGCTCGCGAGGGCCTCGAGTTCACTAGCTGACGAAGCCTGCGGACTTTAGGTCCTTGGGTGACTGCGGTCACGGAGGTAGCGATTGCTGTGTGCGTGCTCCGAGGGTGGAGTGGTTTGAGTGCCACCCCCGAATCACGCCGAGTGTCTCAATCGGATAAGATCGCTCCTGCGATCGAGGGCAAAACCAGCCGCCATTTGTGTCCCAGCGTGACATCCGGTTCACGGAAGCTAGGCTTTGTGCGCGCTTCAAAAGTAGGAGTGGCGAATCCACAATCAAAAACCCATCTTTCAATCCGGGTTTTGGGATCGCTCCCCCGCGGCAGGGGATAGGTAGGTCTATCAGAGCCTAGGGTGTAAGTAAAGATTATTAAGTGTATTATATTTGTTTTTGTGTTTTCTTTGTTAGAAAATATATTGTTATACGAAAGCTCTGTGTCTGTGGTCGCTGTGAGTATCCATGACGTCACAATAGAGTCCCCGTGGGTTTTCCCCAAGAAGCCACCGGCTTACAGAGCGGGGGTCTGATGCCACAGCGCGGCGCCCGTCTGAGGGAAACACAAATTTTCTCTCCATCTGACTAGTTGCAACTTCACATTTATACATTTCGCGTGTTATTTGAAGTACACAAGTTCAGTCAGTTGTTGACGGCATTGAATACATTATTTATGTTTTCGGGGGATTTTATTTTCATTTAATGTTAGGTTTGTAGATTTCAAAATGAACATTTGATGAGTTCTTTATGTAAAGTTGGCCGTTCTGGAAGAAACAAACTCTTTAGGCCCCTTTTCTCCACAGGTTTGGCACCTCACGCCACCCCCACCCCCCTCGGCTCCCAGCCTCGGGGTGACTCAATTCCCACGAAAATCGACCGGAGGCTGCAAGTTTCACGCTAATTGCCTCGGGCAAAGGGCAGAGCAAGAGATTGGGGGAGAGGGGCCACATAAAAAATGTATCTTCGAAACCGTTTGAGATATCACGGTGAAACAAAAATTAAGTTGGCCCCGTGGATAGTATCTATAATGTATTTAAATTTGTTGTTGATATATTCAGTTTTGAGTTAAACCGGTTAGTACAGACGAAAAAGACAGACAAGTATTTATTTGATATGAGATTTCTTTTCGTAATGGAATAACTTTTTTATTCTTAATGTTAATATATTTGTTATTATTACAATTGTTATTGCACGGGCCATTACAAGAGAGTGTGGAGAGGAGTCAAAAAAAAGTATATCTTCGAAAACGTTGAGGATATCAATGTAAAACAGAAATTAAGTTGGTTCCGAGGGTAGTATCTGCAATAGGTTTGACGTGAAATTCGTTTTAGTAATCGAAGTAGCGAGTTGAAGTACTTAAATGCTGTAAATTCTAATTCACAGGCACTTCGGATTTATTTATGAGTCGATAATGTGCTAATTTATTTCCATTTCTACCACTGGAATGAATCACCACGGCAGCACGGGTGGGATTAGCAGAGGACACAATGGAGGTCGAGCTGGTGAACCTTGTGAGTAAGTGCAGATTGTGAGGAGCCGGTCCTGGGAGCGACAATGACGGTGGTGGTGGTGGTGGTAGTGGTGGTGGTGATGGTAGGAGTCCGTTGTAATAGTGGTAGAGGCACTGGGGGTGGTGGCGGAGATTTTCGCGACAGCGGTAATAATGATGATGAGGCGGGTGACGGTGATGTCAGACGTCGTCGAGGTGATGTTGGAGGGCGTGGTGATGGCGGTTGTTTTTCTGTTGACGGCGGCGGTTTTGAATTGCTATTACGGAGTTTTTGCACGCCTTAGCAGGCAGCAAGCGACTGCAAACTGGATCTTCTGCGCATGCGCAGATGAACAAAAGTGGGGTGAAACGCGAACTGCGCATGCCCAGAAGATCGATTGTGCTTTCGATTGCTTTAACGTTTGAGGGTGCAAAAACTCTCTATTAGGAATTGTAGCACGGTACGGGATACAGAAGTCGCCAGGAATCTCGATCTTCTGACCGGGAGAGGTGGCTGAGAGCATCAACTGATGTCACTGTCTGATGTCAATGTCTTTGACCGGGAACTCCCGACAGTATTGGCAAGAAAATTTATAGAGATTTTCGACACTAGCTTGTCAGTTACGTCAATTCGGTCGCTGTCTGGAGGAGAATTCTAGCGGCCGGTTGCTCTGATCGGTAGTTTTCCGTAGTTTCTCCGATTAACACCAGGCGAATGCCGAGCAGTACCCTACAAAATGAACCACGGGCCGCGCGTGACCTTTCCTTCCTCTTCTTTGTCATATCCCCACCCCTTACACACACTTCAAGTAACTTTCTTTACACTACCACACATGCTGGGAGACCGGTCAGGAGCTTAGAGCTTGCCCCGACAGGGGCGGTGCCCCGCTGGTGGAGCACCCCCGCTAGCCGACGGTAGGTCGGCGCCGGATCTCGCCATACAGCGGGAGAAGTTCACTGCCATCTCACGTGGAGGAAATGTGCACTACATTTACGGGACCGATGACCTCCGTAGTTGATGCGCTCGGAACCACTAACAACGAACCAATCTATTTTCTGTGCATTCGCAGATGCGCAACAGTGATGATAAACTCGAACAGATCGATAGTGCTGTCGATTGCGGGAACGCATTGCCGAGGCAAAAACGCCCTATTAAGGAATTTGTGCACGCCGAAGCGGACAACTCTATAGATCTTCTGCGCATGCGCAGATGCACTAATATGTTGCAAAACTTGGACTGTGCATGAGCAGAAGATCGATAGTTCTTAAACGCGCGAGATGGCTCAAACTCCATATTACCACCGGTTTTGTTGGTGTCCGCGGCGGCGAGTGAAATGTGGGCGACACCGGAAGTGTGAACGGTGGGCCCGTGAGCAGAGCGTCGGCCGAGGCGGGGGCGGGGGCGGGGGCGAAGGCGGAGGCGGAGGCGGCGTGGCGATTGCGGCGAGTGGGGCCGCGGCAGCGGAGGTGGCGCCCGGGACCTTCGCGGTCTTATGTAAGGGCCGGGAGGGGGAGGTAACAATGGGCGGCGTTTACGTAAGGCGGAGGCGCGGGCGAGGTTGGTGTAAGGGGCTCGAGCACGTCTAAGCCCCCTAATTCAAAGAGGACCCCGTCGCAAACAGCGTTTCTTTCAGCCGCCATTGTCAGATTTGGGCTCTAACGCTACGATCACGATAAGATTGAAATAATTTGGAAATGTAGAAGTTGATTCTAAAACTGATAAAGAATATTATAATAATGAATTGGGTGATTACTTTCGATTTGTGCTCCGTATGGGCAGCGGAGTTTGCCATAAGCTAGTGGCATTGCCATAATTTGCAGTTCATTTCTCCAGAACTCATCAACTGTAATCGAGGTTGGAGTCTTGTAAGAGCCTCAACTCTGTTGACCCCTGTTCTTCGAAGAGCTTGCGTGAACGGTTTGAGACCAAATCGCTGAAGTGAAATGTTTTCGTCCTTGAGCATATTGGTTTATTGAGACGGATTTCGACAGGTGCCTACGTTTTGGGAAACCATTAATGTTAAGTATGTTATGAGAAGGAAACTTATACATGGAAGTGTTTTCAGTTAGACAAAAAATGCTTTAAGGGGGGCCCCTTGTGTCCGGTGGCCCCAGGTAATTGCTACTGCCAAGCCGGCTGCAGTTGCGCCCGTGGCCTTCGAGGCACACTGCGCCGGGGAGCAAAGTGACAACCGCAATCAAGGCAATGAGTCGGAGACACCTCGGCGCCACACCGACTGCTCTGCTCTTCTAACAAATCTGCAGGCGGACGCAGGAGCAGCGCCTCAAGACCTGGCAAACTGCGCCCGCATGTGTCACGTGCCCGCCTGGGAAGTCCGACGCTCCTTCGGGCATGGGCAACTTCCCCTGACTCCGCTCTTATTTCCCCTCCATGCGCAGAAAGGAGTCTACGGGCGAGGGCTGAAAGTAGGGAAGTTAACGTAAGGACAGAGCGCGCTCGAAATACTATGAAGGTTCCTTTTTACGACAGTATATTTGCCGGAGTTTTTATAGCACGCAACCGAGATTTGAATAATGTTTGTGTACTTTACTACTCATTACTTTACTTCATGTTTATTTTCTTTTTAAATTCTATTTTGTGTAAACGTGTTCGACAAGGAGCATGAAAGCGTTTGAATGGTGAGTTCTGTGCTTGTATACAGTTTGTGTTGATTTATTAATACATTGTGTTATTTTGTTCTACACAGAAATAATGTGAAATAAATGAACAAGACTATAAATTATGAAGTCTCTTTTGCGAGCCATGAGCTGTTTTTTTAACGGACAAGAATCTTTGCCTGTGATACCTAACGTGAGCTAACGACGTTACTGCAGTTATTGCATTGCAAATCAATTATGAATTTACGATCCTTTCGATTCAAAATGTTTACTTTCAATGCCAATTTGAAATATTACAGATTTATTTCTTTAAACTTTATAATTTCGTAGCTTTAGTGAATAAAATGGGAATAAATATCGCTTTTGGAGCAAAAGTGGTCCACTGACCGCTACAAAAGAGACAAGCGCCAGGTATCCAATGATGTACGCCCACCTCGGAAAACTTCATGCAGGTATCCCTTAGTTTTAAACATCGCAGCGTTTGCGCAAGACCCAGTGCCAGCGAACTCAAGGAAGCCATTTACCTCGCCCGCGACGTTGATTCTCGTGACCTACATTCGACTGGCAATCGCACGATTCTTCCTTGCCCACCCTGCCTCCACTCCCATCCTACAGGCTTCCCTATAGAGGCTATTATTCCCATGATCTCCGAAGACTTCTCCAGTAACGCGCTGTTAACGCGCATGTCAGTCAAGAGCCTGTCCTGGATTGAAGCAGCGTTAAGAACGAAGCAGGACTCTACGGGGAAGAAGAAAAATACGTTCTCTGATTTCTTTTTTTATTTATTCCAGCTTGACTCCCTCTGCGGCCGTATAAAACAAATACATTAATACGATATATATACAGGAATCATTTGATATATTATATACACAATTCTAGTTTAGATATATTACAATATTGTGGTAATATAATTCGTACTTTATAATTAGAAAAGACTCAACGGGGAGGTCGAAAAATTATTTTGGTAACTTTCTTTTTAAGCTATTGCGATAAGGAAACACACTGTCTTTTAAGCTCTAATGGACGTACGAAGTAATAATTCCGGTTCGTACAGAGCCCAGGTCAGGGTTTAAGTTCACATTCACGATTTTATCAGTACTAGAAAAGTATCCGGATGTGCCGCGGCGGAAGTCGAATAGGAAATAGTTGAACAGGAGCGACCCCCCTCTCCTAGTACTTCCGTAATAAGAGCGGTTGAAACAATCCAAACAAAAACGTCCAGAAGAACAGGCATTTTCTCGTTAACACATTTGAAATCATTTAATTTTTACACGTTGAGTGCATATCCCTATTGTATGTATGTTTGAGCTTTGTGTATAAGGAAACTTTGTAATTTCAAATTACTTTTCAATAATTTTACTTTCTCTCAAAGTAGTTTCTGCTAAATAATTTCGTTAGCTGGTTATCATCACTTCACTTCTGTGTAAAAATTTATTCTGAGATAGTTCATTTTAAAAATGAAAATATTTTAACTCTGAGAACATGCTGTCTGTTTCGATCGTGAGAATTTAATTTAATATAATATAATTTAATGTAAGAACATTACTAACAATTTGATTACAACAGTTAGATAGATACCCAAACAAATCAAACTATGAATGGAGCATTGTTTTATTAGTTTGATTGAAGTGTTTACAATCGCTTCTTTTTAAATATGGTTTAATGAAGCAGTTCGAAAAGCTGGAATAGTCGGTTACCGCGGCCAGAGTTGTTGCGAGTGTTCTTGGATGCTCGGGTGACGCCTCGTCGAAGGATGTCATGCGACATCGATGACAAAACATCGATGTTAATAATACATCGACTAAAAACCATCCGTTTTCAAACGCGATCCTTTGGTTCCAGCATATAATTTAACAGTTGTACTATCACTTATCATTTCATATTTTAACTTCAACAGTGTTGTGATCGTGGGAACTTTTCACTCAGAGACAAATCATCGAAAACTTAAAAATTACGAGCACAATATATCAATGATAAAAATATCGGCGTTATTACATCGATGATTAAAATATCGATGTTTTAAAAAAAACATTTGTTTTCAAAACACCAACATCGATGTAGTCGAAGGCTCTGGTGCCCGTTCGAATTTTTCTTATTTTTGACCGTCTTCTCAAACCTAGCAACAGTCGTTGACAGGTAATATATGGATTTCACGTTTTTCAAATTTGGCACGAATGAACAAATAGAAATTATCTATAACACTGAACTACAACAATGAACTAAAATAAACCTCCTAGTGGGGGAATTATTAACGTGTTTCGTCTGTTTATGCACTAATTCAACAATAAAACAACTGCAACTGCATGACCTCATTCGCTTGAGTGACACTTTTCCAGCACGAAGAAGCTCCAGATGTAATAAAGCAGGAGAGTGGAGCCTGTGGACGTGGACGAGGATCCTGCTCTTACAGTAGCACTTCTGCTGTGCGACGGCGCACTGTTCCTCGCGGGCGATAGCTTATCACCGTCGCCGCCGCCGCCCCCCATTTTCCCGGCCATCGAGGCAGCGCTGCTCGTCCACGTGCTTCTCATTCGCACTGGCGTTTCCAGATTCTCAACCGAAATTCTAGTACGTTTCATTATGTAGTATACATCTGACACGGATTAGTCCGGACGAAGGATGAAAGCATAAGCTTCCGCGGCATGGAGTCAGCATTGTAACGAGTCAAGATTCAGTGTATATACTATTACAACGCCGTGCATTGCAATACGTATTTCCAAAGTCAACTAAAGGATAATACAAGGGAAATGAAAGAAAATGACCGAAACTTTAATAATATGGTAAAAATGGACATGTACGGGAGAGTTTTATAGTTTCTGAAGCTATAAGTTCTCGTTCCAGGGGAAAACTGAAGATCACAAAGTAATTCATACTGGAATACAGAATGTTATGAAATAGTTGTTAACAAATTTTATTTAGGTGTGTATCTTCAATAAACATTAAACATGATTTTAATTATTACAGCAAACTTACATATTCTTTCGGATTTTCGCTGGCCGTATAAAATTCTAACTATGCAATTTAAAAATGTTTGTATTTTACGACTTACTCCTAGTTATAAAATGAGAACTTAAGTTTGTACATATATTAGGGCATTTGTAAATATGTAAATTGAAATTTGTTGATAATGTTATATTGAAAAATAAAAACTAGTTTGGTGGGGAGGACATTCAAACGAGGCCAAATTCAGTGTATACTTGACATTGAAAAGGTGTTTATATACACGACCTAATAGGGACTAACATACAGGCAGGCAGTGGTTAAGTTACTATGGTCTACGGTGAAAGTACAAAGAACAAAATTCAACATCCAGAAGAGAGGTAGTCGTCTCGGAGTATAGACGAAACATTGACGTCTTGAAGTACAGACGAGAGTTATTAAGTCTTGAAGTACAAGCAGAATGTTGAAAGCAGTTTTGGTGTTGTATTGTTTAATTACAATTTCTACTTTTTTCCTCGTGAATTTAATTCATTAAATTGAAGAGTAAGAACCATCACTGTATCTTATTGACCGCCAGAGAAAGACCGCGACCTAGGCACAGTTTCCAACGTTTTGCCCTGAGGAAGGTTGCAGCATGACGCCCAAAACCTTGGTAACTGTGCCTCAGACGCGGCGCCTCCCGGACAACCACGTAGATAAGGACGAAGGATAATTATAAATGCCATTATTTTAAATTATTCCTGTAGTTAGCTATAATAGCAAACAATTTAGAAAAATAACAAGATTTTAAAATGATAACTGAGATTTCCGGAAGAGTAACGGGGTTATGCCAAGATCAAATAGGAAGTGAGTATGTAAAAAGGAAATTGTGGTGAACTGAAATGGTACAAATTAAACCCATGGTGCTACAAAAGCATCTACTATCTGCCATCATTTCTAACTTTTCCAATTTTCTAAAATTCAGAGTATGTAACGAAAGTGATACTGCCTATATCACTTGCCGGGCCAAAACGCGTCGGATTAAGATGTGCAGTACATTTCGAAACCTCTAATGACAATTGTCGCTACGTTACCCAAGTATAAATGAGGGCAGCCTAGACAACGCGAAAGATAAGTTTGTCGCATGCAAAGAGCGAATATCATAGAGATTGCAAAGCAGAGATTGGTGCCCCCACGGCACGTCGCGAACACTTGACAGTGAAACGTTTACATCTTTTCAAACGAAATACAAATGCTGTTCATTTGTCTCATTCTATTGTTCGCAATTTCAACATGTAAGCGATATACCCTAATACAATTTTCGTATTTTTGTCATAATTTTAAAACGGTTTAAATTTAAGAATTCCTTTTACGAAATAAATGTTTATTCATTTATGTATGAAACTTTCTCGAATATCATTGAATAAGACATGTCTTTCAAAAATTCACGTTAATATTAATTTTAAATTAGTTAAATTTATTTTTCGTTGCCGCAAGTCTTTCTGGATGATGACCTCTATCTTCAACTGCGCCGTTAGTCACGAGGCCTTTACATCGAATAATCGGAAGTTTTCTAGAAAACTCTTCTCTCTTGATGTACACTCCCAATAATTTTAAATTGTTAACTAATCACAATTACAGTTTATGAACCTCGTTTTAGCAATGCTATTGTAATTATAACTTTGCCATCAAATCAAAAACCCAGTTAAACATATTGAAGCACAGAATAAACTAGTAATAGTTCATAGTAATAAAATATTCATAGTAATAATTATTTACAACTCAATTAATACTTTCAATATTCGAGGTGATGTTTCAGGTGAACAGCCCTATCACGCAACTCTAATATGTCCACGTTCTATGCAACCATGAATATTACACGCGTTTCCTTCAGGAGTTAAATCCGTTCTCATCCGTACCTAATGGAGGCTAAGTTCATTATGTATTTAAATGTACATTAATTCACCACGTTACCTTTGATTTCTTTTATTTAGTGAATAATTCTAATCAAATTTATCATTGGTCATCCACAGTACGTATCTGACAGGCCTCTTTCGCGTTATGTTTCGTACTCTGTTACTCTGTCACATATTTGGATACAACAAACTTACGATTTGTATAAAATGTCAACATTTTACTTCTTACATTATTCTTATTATTATTATTATTATTATTATTATTATTCGGACGTCAATAAAACTATTTCCGGTTTATAGTTTTAATATTGAATGTCATAAATATGTTCATTTTTGCCTCGAACATGTACTGCACTGAACCCTCAAATGTCTTGTGCATTTGCCACTCATAGAAAATATAAAGGCCGATGATTACCACAGGATACGGTGTAATGGTATTCTCCTAGAAACCTCTGGTAGGAATTTTCTTAAAAAAAAAACAATCATAGAACTTTCAAAAAATAATCGTTTATTATAACATCCAAAAGCAAGAAAGAAATGAAACAATAAAAAATCTTAAATTATTAAACATAATTTACTATTTACCTACTCTCCCTATTTTAACAGAAAAAATGAAGTATTTTAACCTAACACCTACTCTATTATGATATACACCAGAATTTCGATTCGCTATTCTTCAATAATATTTAATGCTTCTTAATATTTGTTCACACATTCATATGAATTAAAAAAACTTGATATCGCCATATTACTCACATATATTGTCTCAAATATTTGCCGTCGTAATATTGTCCTTAATATTCGTATACTAACTCCAGCGCACGTCTTTCATTAATTGCATATAAAAAACAATCTCCCCTTAAGGAGTTGCGATATCACGCATTCACAATGCGGTCCGCAGACATTCACGTCCTGTCTTTAGTAAAATCAAGTGTTCCTGATTTTGTATGTGCGAAGTGAGCGAGCCACTTTCTTAATAGTTGTTTACTTTTCCCAACCGAGCAGTATATTCAATGCCATGGAAACCCTCCGGATATCCAGTGATGCATTCTTCTACACATTCCCGCTCAAGTTTTCGTTTATTCTAATCGGACACCCCGCAACCACTGCATCATAATCACGTGCATTGTCCATGCTTTCACACCTTTTTATTACATCAATTTCTTCTTTGTAAGTATCACACATCGAGATTTGTCACAGTACGAATCCATAAATTTCAATATTAGCGTATTAGTGTCTGTTTGACTATGATGAATGATTGATTACACATGTTCACTATATTATCATTTTTCAAATCAAAGTACTTCGTCCTGATTCAAATCCAACATTTATATATTTCATGAGAGGGGTTGTTTAGTGTCTGTAAGTACGATAATACTTCTGGGATCTAAGGTTTACCTAAATATTGTCTTAAGAATTCATAAAAATTACTTTATAAATCAATCGCCTTTTATCATTTAAGTATTTATTTATGGAACACACTAGAAACGTGAGTACAAAACTAATTGTTTTAAAGTGAATTCTTTAAACGTAATCCCAAATTCAAATTTTAAGCATCAACTCATTGTGTGCAAAGTCTGAAATAAATTTAAACTACGTGTATACTTATCTACGGTGATATTTCGTAATGTCTATGTCAGGGTGTCCAACTTGCAAGGCCACAAGGGCCATAGGGCGGGGAATGCAATCATGCGTGATATCAGGCCGCACCATGTATAACGTATGTGAAACACAACAGGATGATTTGAATGTCTGAATTTACAAGAAAAAGATTCCTTTAATTTAAATCTAACCTATTTTTCCTTTTAATATAGGTAAGGTACCTTTACTAGGTCTCTTATCTACACTTAAAGGGATACTAAGTATAGGTAAGGATACGTATAAGTAAGGTATTGATACACGCAGGGCGTTTGCGCTATAAGCCCTCAATGTTCTCGCCAGACATGGGATGATAGGATCTTTCACTTTTGACTAATAGCCTTCCGGGGGTCACATTAAACGACATCAGTTGGTCGTCGGGCCGCCAGTTGGTCCTGGTCTATTATAAACCAAAACCTTATTCTACATATGCTTCCATATAGAAAGTTATTACGGCTTGCTGTAAGAAGGGCCTATATCAGATATATAGTCAATGTGTGCTTTAAATCCCCTTCTTTCGGTATAGGAAAGGCCAAAGTCAAAAGTCGAACGTATCTTATTTCACTATCAACCTATCTACGAAGGGGAGAAAAACAACGGTACGAGTGACATTTTATAAATTCGAAAAAAATCTTGTTTATTTTAGGTTCTATTTCAGGGGTAAGGTGTTTTCATGGTTTTATTGAACAACTGAAATGCCGTGGTTTTGATGGTGAAACAAAACAGCAGGACTTCGTAGTGTTATTGACTTAATCAGATTTCTCAGAATTTTTAAAATATCACTTATACCGTTCTGGTTTTTACCCATTAATTAATTTAAATACATGTGTGTGTGTGTGTGTGTGTGTGTGTGTCAAACATCGTTAGTTTCATTTCGATTTTCATAGTCAGGGCCACTTGGCTGCTTCGCGTCCTGGGATCAGCCGCCTCGCCGTGAAGGCAACGGTTCAAAAGGTCCCTCGCGAAGAAATTCGGTTGTGCCGCGGGGGGGGGGGGGGTGGACGCGTTTTACAGACCCTTGCACGCACGCACGCAGATTGCGCGGTTTATGGTGGTCGGAGGGGGGGAGGCATTCGCCCGTCACCACTTGACCCTGAGACGCTCAACAAGAGGTGCGCGTGTGAGATAGAGATCGCACAACTCTGATTTACGTATACTTCGATTTTTTAAAGTGGACGATGACGTTAGGTCATTGTTACATCTCCTGCCTTACAAAATTAACATTTTTAACGAGTTCGAGAACGTCCTCCTCAATGAGACTCGTGGCCTCGGAAATGTGTTTTCCACTGTTAAAACAATTTATTTTATAAGGCAGTAGGTGCAACAATGACCTAATGTCATCGGACACTTAAAAAAAATCGAAGTATAGTACGATGATTGTTGGGCTGGACGTGGTTCTCCAATCGGGAGTTTTGTCACGACTTCATTTCTTTGTGTTGAAGCCCCTGATTGGACAACCGCGGCCAAGCTGATCCAACGTCGGAAGTCGCTATAATTAAATCGGAGAGTAAGTGCAGAAGCCCGACGACACCCCCCCTGCGGAGGCGTGCGCTTGCGAAACGCGGGCTCCTCTGAAATTTTGAAAGGGTGCCACAGTGCAGCAAATTTGAACTTTGTGTCTTGCTGCGAGATGAAAGTTTGTGTTCTTTACCAAATTCGATACGTTGATTGCGATAATTGAAATCAGAAGTGTTCCATCACATACTAGTCTTTCTGGACAAGATTCGTCACTTTTCCCAATTCAAGAAACCTGGAAACGACTCAATAACAATACAGGAGGAATCGGTAGTGTATTCATCCACAGATCATGTAACAAACATTATTTGTATTACAAAATGAACAAAATGAAAACAGTACAGGAAAACTGAATAAAGCTTGTAATGTAGATACAAGTTTGTGAGTGGATGGTGATACTTCTTGTAGGAGTGTCCAGCAGTTATCCGCCAAAAGGTATGGTGACCATCTTCCCTGATATAGTCGTTCAATGGCAGCGATATCTTGATGAAATCGTTCACCATGTTTGTCTCTCACATCTCCAAGATTAGATGAGAAATGCGAAAGGGAATGAAGGAAATGTAATTTCAGAGACACGTTGCACCCCGTAATCTTGGAACAGTACAGCATGTGTCCCGCCAGTTCCCAGGGCAAATGACAAAGATGGGCGTGTTCCATGGAACTAGCCTCTTAAATAGCGGGAGGGACATGAGCAACAGGTCTGATGTGACCAACACTTACCCTCATCTACCTTTGATTCAAAATACAACTCGTACGCCTTTTTGGTGGGTGGAGAAAAGGGATGTCTTTGAGACTTAGTCTTAAAATCGTCACATACATAACAGAAACGATTCGCTGAATTAACAAACTTCCTAGACATCACTGAGTTTAAGAAACACATGAACATTCACAATTCTTCACGTTAGCGGATTTATACTCTCGAAGAATACATACTGCGTGATCTCATTATTCGATTGTCTGTTGCAAGTGCAACTTCCCTTTACCTCCCCCAAGTACTTCCCCGTCCCCACTCTACTTCCAACACTACGCAATACTCCTAAATAACAAAGTGACAAGCGCCACAACAACATAAATAACGCAGCCGAGCGCAGATAAAATTGCGTTTCCTCAAGAAAGTTTAGGTGATAGCAAAAAATACCTTTCACTATTGTCAGCAGGCCACTGAACTAGTACATAACAAGCATATATTGTTCTGCGGCAAATTTCATTGTCGCACTGTGGGGCCTCGCTGCCGTATGTAATAAAACAGTTTATTTCTTCACTTAAGTTCAATCCTTGATTCTTCCTATTTAATATAACAATTTCGAAATTTGTTGTACGCCATTTCGGAAAAAGGCCCTCCAAGACATCAGGCAACCATGTAGTACGTAGTTTTTCGTAATATTGTTTTGTTACATCGAATTAATGCGGCCAAATAGAGGCATGAGTAGCTCCTCGTTACCCCTGGCGTCCTTTAAAGGTTTTACAGTACGCCGTCCGTTAGCAACAACCAAAACTACGAGTAGTAACTTAAGATTGAACTTATTCCAAGATATATGGCATTAGTTTACACAGTGTCTCAGTCCAGACACAAAATTTTTAGAAACATATTGAGAATATCAATACGAACATTTTATGTCACGAGTGTTTTATCGAGAGTAGATTACTTTATTCGTAAGCAACTTTATTATAACTTTAAGGAATATTTACGTGGGTTTCACCTCGACAAATATGTCTCTTCTGATATCTACTTCTGTCAAAAACAAATCGTTGAATACATTTTTTTATTTTGATATGTAGGCACTGAAAAGGTTTCTGCTTTTGAAGGCACAACTATAACCTCTTACAAGTAATTGACTCTACGGTGGAAGCGCGAGTGAAGAATAAGGTCACTCACGGCCGCTCAAGGATAAGGATATCACGGTCACTTTATCAACAACCGTTCTTACGTTCTGCGAAACGACACGATCCGCTGTTGTTCCGAGAGATTCCGAGTTCCGAGAGGTCGACATTGCGTTCCCAGGGTTTAATTCCCGCTGGTGAAGGACTGTCGATACTTTTTACGCAGCCGGATCGAATTCAACCGCCGCCGACAGCTATGATCGTTCGTTTTTCGAAGTTCCTCCATTCATATCCAGGCGAATGGCGTACCCTAACAGAAGGACCACGCTATATTTTCTTCATATCCTGTCCTGTCCTTGCCAGTCCTTGCCTGTTCTGACCTGTCCTGTCCTCTCCCCTTACACACACACACACACACACACACACACACACACACACACGCACACGCACACACTGCTCAGTACTACCGCACGTGATATGATCATAGTACTACACCAGTCGGGAGCTCAGAGCTTGTCCCGCGTGGGGCGGTATCCTGCTGAAGCTAGAATGTGACAGCGTGTAGTTCTGCACCGTACTTCCCCATCCTGCGGGATAGGAGCATCGCCATTATCAGACACAAAAAAAAGTATATCTAACGAGACTAAAGGCAAAGCAGGTGACGAGCCCGAAAGCATCATAGTAGAGGAACGGTTAAAATTTAACAAATGTCTTAATGAGTACTCTGAATAGTTTGATATCTCAAATGTTTAGTTTTCTTTATCAAATTTGTATCCAACTTATCCAAGTATTTACTGGCCTGCAGAACGAGGCTGCCTGGGGCGACCGACGCGGCGCAACGGGTGGGCGGCGGGCAGAGTGCGCGAAATTGGAGTGATTTCCTGCGCCTTCGTGGCAGGCGGGGCCCCGGCACGCGCGCCTCAAAGCTACGCTCACTTTTTCCGTTGTCGCGCGGAAAAGCCGACGCTGCAACACGACGCGTTTTTCTTTTCTCTCTCTCTCCCCCCCCCTTCACCCCCATCTTCATCCCCACCCTCTCGCAGTCGTAGCGGCGAGCGGGGCTGCCGAGAGAACATCCGGGCCTGTCCAAAGAAGGTAGTACTTGGGAACTCGTAAAAAAATGTTACGTATGTGTGTACAGGTACTCCCATGTACAAGTTTATTATGATTTTGTTAGCTCCCGAATAGGCAGAATTGAAACCACGCGTGCATGCATCCTGCATTTACAGTGGCTCAGTACCATTTTCTCGGTAGCAGGTGCATGTAACTTTAATTGGGGACCAGCATTTAGCTGAGTCCAATTTTTATTCCCCAGAGTTGTTAGCCCTGGGGGTATGGAATATGAAATGATGATAATGAGGGGTGAAAAGACTACAGATCATTAGGACATACACAAATACACCCATGCACGAGGCTGAACTCAAACCCGCGATCTTCTAGAACGAGACCGTTACGGCATTACTGCCTTAGCGAACTCGGTCATCTGATCGGCGTATTTCCATAACAATAACAATAATAAAAATAATATAGTATATTCCTATTATATTATTATTATTAGAGAAAATTCTGTCTCAACAATGAAAGTAACTATCCTCTAATATCAAGGATAATCAAAACAAGTATTATTTTAAAACAATCATTTTATTGGCATCAGTTTACTTAAAGTCACAATTTTTCGCGTCCCAATGTGGTCGCATCATCGATTGGTTGGTTGGTTGATTGATTGATTGATTGATTGATTGATTGTTAGCGATTCCGGATGATCTTCCTCCGCTAGATGGCGAGATCGGTCGCCGACCTCCCGTCGGCTAATCATTCAATCAAGTATTTCCCACTAGCAAGGACCCGCCCCAGCCGGGAGACAAGCTCTAAGCTCCCGACCGGTCTCCCGGCATGTGTGGCAGTGTAGTGCATGCTAGTGTGTGTATGGGGGAGAGCATAGGAGAAGGATGAAGGAAAGGTCGCGCGCGGAACCTGTAAAAGCCGGAAACTTGCCTTAACCGGAAAATTTATACGGTCCGTGAAGTTAAATGGCATTTTACACAACATAAAACGGAACCTGCCAACGCGGAAACGGAACGGTTTTTCCTGTCCTACAAGAGCGGAATTCATGTGAATTGGCAGAGTGATGCGAGATATTCTTAATGAAAAGGATGCATTTGCAAGCCTGTTTTTAAAATTCTCTATCCCAGTGCCACGCTTTTTATTCAAGGCTGCCTCACATTAAAGAGGGTTTCAGTTGTCACTGTAAAATTCTACCTCGGGATCGCTTCTCTTTCGAGGCGTACGCCATACAAGAATTCTGTCCCTCCCGACTCTCTGAGCGTGGGAAAGTGTACGGACATGGCTTCTATTCACGCATCTCCCTGCCCGCGTTGAAAATCTTAACCTCTCTGCCAGAGAGAGACACTGCTCAAGACCATGCGAGGGTATCAGAAAGTCATAGTACTTTGGGCTGTGACGAATTTTGCGTTGAAAGAGTCAGCACGTAGTCCGACTGCAGTCACTAAGCCATGAGGTAGTGTGCAGTTTTTTGTTGTTTGTTTTGTTTCGGAACCAGTTTTAACAGTGGTTGAATAAAAACTCTAACTTTAGATGAAAGGTTAAACTTATAGAAGCAAGAGAAACCTAGAAGCTGTCAAAGCAGAATGTTTAATATTCATTGATTGGGCATTTTTAATCCCCCAGTAAATAACCCTAAATACGTTATATGTTAATTATAATTAAGTCATGTAATTTAGTAGTTTAAGGACGGAAATATCAATATTACAAATATCATAAAATGGACAACCCTGTATAAAACGGAAACTTCCCTAAACCGGATTTTTTTGTACCGATCGATTCCGGCTTAAGACAGAAATTATTGTAATAGTATTTTTATCGCGAATTGGCCATCTAGAACCACGCGGAAATCACATAAAAATAAATTTTAATTAGCATGAGAAAGTGAAGATATTATTAGTTTCCAGGACAACATAACAGATGTCCAGATTTTTTTGCCAGTTTAATATAATATTTGCTGAACTGTTGTGTATACTCGAAGAAAAAGAAACAAAATATAACGGAACATTTTTGGAAAATGTAAATGATTAATGAGAAATGATGTTGGCATATTGGCGCACGATCTACCATGTAGGTCTCACAGTTTGCGCTTCAGTATGGGGGCATTTTTAAAGACTTTTGCCGACGAACGTGGGTTTCAGGTATCTGGAAATCTTGGTATTTGTGCACGTTTGTGGTCTGTTCCTGGTCAGGCAAAAATTCCCTTTGCGCCATGTTGGAGCGTGGCCACCCGAACGCCGGCGTGCGGGAGCATGTGATGTGCAAAGGCGGCGACGGCGATGACTTTTCGGACGAAAAACGCGCGGTCCGGGCGGCCTCCACCGAAGTGATGGCGCGGGCGGCGCGGGCGGCGCCGGCTGAAGCGTATTGCCAGAGGGAAAGGCCCACGGCAGCGTCTTGAACTTCATTTTTTACTACAGACACTTTCAATATAACATAACGACACTAGGGGGTCGGAATCAAAATCCTATTTTAATAATTTATTTCAGTGAATAGTATAACACTTAATGTCTTTAATACTAATATAAGTTATTTCCTTTTCAACATTTCCGTTATTATCAAATTCTTTGTTCATTTTTTGCTACCTCTCGACAAATTTCTTGTTCAACAATGTCTTTTACAAATACTAAAATCGGTGCGCAGAAAGGAATCAAATTTGAATAGTACTCCTAATCCAGCATCAGTATAGCTTGAACTAAACCTCAGCTGAGGTACATACTTTATCTGATGTTCCCCCTCAATTTTACATGCTAGAGGGATCCAAAACACACAGGGTACGAATTAGTAATTTTATTCAGAAAGGAATATTCAAATTCCCAAGAGGCGCCGAATCGAATAATTGATGAGTGGAACTGAGACCATCTTTGCTTTGACTGAATGAATGAATCCAAGGAATAATCACGGAAATGTTTTCTTGTCCTCTTTACTATATTTAGATTCCTTCTTTTTAATTAATTGTATCCCTATCTAGGAGAAATTAATGTTGTTTACGTTTCTAGTAGAGAATATTAAGTTCTCGATAGGGACAATCTCTGGCATTCCCCACTCCGACAATTCGTAGCTTTGGAGGTTGTATTTCATTTCTTCCCAATGCACTATGCTCCTCCGAATTAAACCGAGAATAAATGGAGAAATAGACTCGTTTATCCTAATTAAATGGGATCGGGTCGATTCCTTAATCTTCGGGCACTCGCACGATTAAGTATCGCATGCGCAATCGCGAGGAAATTGAATAATGAAGATAAAAAATGGTAAAGAAGGTGAGAGAGAATGTGTAAGTAGCGAAATAATATAACGAGATAATAATATATAATATAATATAATATAATATAATGTAATATAATGTAATATAATGTAATGTAATATAATGTAATATAATATAATATAATATAATATATAATGTAACATAAAATAATAAAACGAGAGAAGTAAGCATTAGAAATCTAGATTACTAACATCCACTGAATTCACCGACAAATTATAAGTAATGAATAGCCAATATAATTGATTTACACAATAATTAGCACAAGAGGATTATTATGACATTTCTATTTCAAACATATATGATGACTATTCTTACATATTCATCACACTCGTGAAGAAAAAAAACTGGAACAGGAGCGATCGCGTGGCGGTGTTTATGCCGCGCAGAGCAAAGACTGATGGCGTTGGTCACTTTTGCGGGAATTCGATGCAAATGTGAGTTGGTCTTGGAGAATACGGTACCGTTATCTTGCGTCTCAACAGATAACTAGAGATGACCTGGCTTCCCGCAATGCCGAATACAAACATCGACACGCAGCGCCGTTTTATTTTCGAAGGCGGCATTTACTTGTATACCGCCTGTGCGATCGCTCGAAGGATACGCGAAAATTGGTATGTTCGGGCGAAGAACAGCAACAAACAAAACTAGTAGAAAGCCGAAGGAAGCCTGGAATTTCAAGGAATTATGAATGCGTAGCATAATAAAATACGAATTTAATTTCGTGTTCAAGTCATTTACATGGACGTTCCATTTACATTTCCGTTCGAATTGAGATTCCGAATATCGTTCTGTCCCACTTTTGTCCGAATTTCAAATTTGAACAGTTTCGTTTAACCAAGGAAGTTGTCCCTCGATCGTCTCAGGCAACGGAGTGGTGTATGACGGTCTTTTAAAATGTGTGAACGTTCACACATTATATAACGTTATTGTCAAAGCCAGAAAAATCATTATAATTACTTCTCATTGTCATTACAACACAAAAAGCCATCCTAATTAAGAGTTGTGTAAGCAAAAATTTTTTATGACTTTTATGATTTTTATGACTTCGTTTTTCTTGATATTTTATTTTGCATGAAAGTAGTGCTAAATTTAGACAGATATTAAAAGAAAATTGCTATTTTATGAGAGATCAACTGAAGTTTAACTTTTTTTATTCGCACAGGTTCCGATGTCACCTAATTCCACGAACTCCACAGGTGGATTAAAAATACCTTTGCTTGTTTTTCTAAACAAAAATGCATAATCAGATGTAACCCTCACCTCAATCACTTCACCCAGAATTTCGTAATCAAAGCAAAGCGCGGGGAAAAGAATCCCAGATATTCCACTCATCTTATTTCGTACATTGATGTTATTAACCAGAGTTACTATTTTTAAGAGCAATTTTCGCTTCGAAAACGTGCGTATTTGCGATGGAAATAGAAAGCTCATAATCTCATAAGTTCATAAATCTTTCAAGCCATTCTTGAGAATATGTTGAAAATGTTAAATCTTCATGTAAAGTATTTCCAATAGTTAAAATATCATTTTAAAATTGAAAGGGTCGCGACATCAACCACATCGATGGGAAATATCGATTTTGTGAAAATCCAGCTTACGATTTATCCTAGAGTTCTTTTCGGACAGACTTAATCGGAGAACGTGACATCACGACTAGCTGTTCTTACAATCAGTCTCTTCGTAGAAAAAGGAATTCATACTTCGGAACACACAGAAAACGAGTTATGTTACTGTACAAATATGATCCACCGGAGGAACGTGGCTACATTTTTGACGGCCCGCAAACACACATAACTACACTTGCTTAAATGTACAGTCCAGTAAAGCCAATATTGACAATTTGGCTTAGAAGAAGAAGCTTAGGAGAAGAAACAGTGCCCGCTTCACCATTAAATTCACGAGTATTATTTCTCTTTGTTTCATTCATTAACACTGCTACATGACAGACAAGACCTGACAGACAATCAGGGGGGCGCCCAGTGAAAATCAGCGGCCTAGGGCAGCTGATCCACGGAGGGCCCTCATTTCAAACAAAAAAAAACCCTCCTCTCGAATTCTTAAACAGAATTCATTTTTCCATACATCAGAAATATTTTATAGCGTTAAATTTGGATTAGGGATAAATACTTTCTTTTAATTTCTTTTTAAAAACAATTCGGGGCGGGGGAAAGTTGCTCCAGCTGCCCCCTCTTCTGGGCACCCCCGCCTACAATGTTATGTGATCCCTACAGTTATTGCAATATAATTATGATATGTGTTGCGTAAGTATAGTGTTATTTTGTTTTTAATAAATCAAATCGCCCTGCAGAGTTTCTCGAAAATGGATCCACTTAAAGAAGGTTGAAGATGACTGGTGTGGAGCCTTGTACTCCACTGAAGCTCTGACACCCCGTAGTCCTGCACATTATGTTCTCTCTGGTGCTGCAGTTCCCGGAAGCGACTGTCCGTGTGACGTCGCTCCGTCGAGTTGTAAACGTCTTCGGTGGCGAAGCGGGATCACGTGCCGCCAGCGCTGTCTTCCGGGAAGGAAACGGGAGGGCAGTGAGCGGTGACGCCATCTATTTCCTCGCGCCTTTTCAGCCGGCGCTTGCTGTGCCATCAGGCGGCGCGGCGGGTCGGGAAATTAACCTACTCCTTCGTTCATGTTCTTTTTTCTACTTTCTCGCCCTTACTTCGTAGGAAGAAAAAAATATTGCAGTTGTGCGCCGGAAAACTGCGAATTTTCGACAGAAAAACTCTGCCTGGCTAACGAAAAAGGTGAATAAATATTGTTCTTGTGTATTGTAAATTACTCCCTCTGACGCGTCTAGTCAGAATCCATGTTTTGTGGGACCAAATTCTAGTCAGAATCCATGTTTTGTGGGACCTTAACGCCGAAAATCCATTTGACGGCCAAACGGATGTCGGTCCGTCCATCAACAAAGCTTCAACTAACTTTCTACAAAATTGATATAAATTGATATTGATTTAAATGACCACCAGGCTCTCTGAGTTGGAAGCGAATATTTTGATTTTTGGAGGTAATTTACACGAAATCCAATTTAAAAATGTTAAATCAAAAATATCTCGAAATTTTTGGATTAAACTCTGCCCTCATTTTCGTGGAAGTCTCTACGAATGGACGGAATGAACGGAAATCTCTTGACAATGCACTATCCCCTCCCGCAGGATGGCGAGATCTGGCGCCGACATGCGAGTTTTCCCAACCACGTATCTCCTACCAGAGAGGCACCTCCCCAGCCGGGCCAAGCTCCAAGCTGCCGTCTGGTCTCTCAACAAGTGTGGTAGTATAGTGCAAGAAAGTTGAAATGTGTGTAAGAATGGGCGGGCGAACTGCGTCGTGGCTTCGTGCACTCGGATTGACGAAACAGCACTCTCTGGCCGCCCTCTCCTCCACTCGCGCAAGCGATCACGCCGTCTCAAGGGCGAGGCCTCCACATGCGCCAGCCATGCTAGATACTATACCGTTCTAAACCAGATAGGCGTATTTCTTGCGGCCTTTCCCACTGCACTCTTATCCCCGTCCTCGTCTCGCGTTCAATAGAAGGAACGCGACGACAATCTCGCGACATTCATTCGCGACTACATGCAGTAAGGGGTGAGGATCGGACAAGGAAGAGGAAGGAAAGATCCCCTGCGCGTTTTTTCTTCGACTTTCACCTGGTGCTGATCGGAGAATCCTCAGAAAACGACGAATCAAAGCAATCGGCCGGTAGAATTATCCTTCATACAGTGGCTGAATTCGACCTAGCTATCTAGCTAGTGTCGAAAATCCTGCACCCTCGGGACTCGAACCTAGCACCACCTACTCACAGGCACTGCATTACAGAACTAATTGTGGAGAACAAATTTCATTTTAAGAAAAAATCGCCAGCTTTCGTATTCAAGTTTTAGGAAGACGCAGAAAAAATTCAAACTTAAGTAATTTTCGAAAATTACAGATAGGCAAACGCCTTGAAAAAGAAAAAAAATTGGTATCAAGGGACCCCAAAACGTGCATTCCCGCTGAAAACTAGAAATCGATTTTCCACAGCATTACACAACATTCTCTATACTTGTATATTACTCATATACACATTCATACGACAAAATAAAAATAATATTGGGGAAACTGTTTCATGAAGATGTAAAACGTACAAGAATTTGAAAGGAAAAGGAGTAGCAGTTGTATAAAATGAATGTATTATTCGATTAAGTTAATAATTAATTAATTAATTAATTCTCCGTTTATTGGTTGTGGCTTTCTATTAGCAATAGTAGACAGAAGACGATTGAAGAAACTTAAATAACTATTCGTCACGCACGCTTTTCACTTACTGGCCGAAACGAGGTTGGCAGGGGCAAAGCTAACCTCGATCATCATATACCATAGCACTTCGTATACCACAGCAAAACATTAGGAGAACCCGGAGTGACAATTCAACTGGAAACCTCGCTGGCGGATGCGGATATGGAGTTTTTGAATTTTAAACTGTCGCATTGGACCAACAACACGCAGGACCTGTCTCTGAGGAATGGGACAGAGGCACAGCTGAACTCCGCAAGAACAATGCTGTTCCGAAATGTTTTTTGAGAGTCAACTCAGGTACGAATTAAACTTTCGGTTACTGGATTGTTTACAAATGCACCCCGTTTTGCAATTCCATTGCTGCAGATTGCTGCATGTTTAACAACGAAAATCCTGAAACAGTATATTAATTGCATTCTCAACTACGAGTGCCAATTATACGTTCTTGCACACTCACAAATATAAATATTACTTTCTTAATTACACAAACCTCTTGAATCAGTTCAACATGGCACTGGCAAAAATTCAAAATCGCAAAAATTATCGCTTTTATTAAATTATTCTATGTCGAAATTGGGTAATATAATTCAGCATTTGTTGACTTTATGTAACAAATTAGATTTCGTTAACAACAAGTTTCGTAACAAGCATTCACCTCTCTTTTTCTGGGAATTACTTAAATGCTAATGTCGTTAAATAACAAATCTCAAATATACTAGGATATCTAGTAACAGATTTAAAACTATGCAAATACTAAAATGTACTTAACATTTTCTTTTCGAAACAGATTTCAATTGTGTATTTTCATTCACTTCGATTGCATGTTTCACTTTTAATGAAAATTTAGAATAGGTAATATGTTTTTTTTAAAAATTGGATGTACACTTTTTCCGAAAATTCGGAAGCCACCTCAAATGTTGAGAAGAATTATTTGGAAACAATTATTCATTTTGTTCTGTGTTATATAACGGGACAGCCCCGTAGCCCGTAATTCACGTGTTTTTCGGATTTTTTAAATATTGCAGCGGGCTGAAGTTGAGGGTGAGGGAATTGCGCACAAACACCAGTTATTTGAGGATAATTCCTGCCGGCACGCAGACTGGCCGGACGCTTCCACCTCCATCGCCGCCGACCAGAGCGAGCGTAGACAGTGGCGGATTAATTAATACTCACTGGGGCCCTAGGCAATTGTAAATGACAGCCCCCACCCCTCCCGTTTTCATTAATGGTCCCTCGCTTTCCCATATAAAAGTACAATAATTAATATTAACCCCCCCCCCTAGGGTTTTATGCACAGCCGTCTGCCGGTTACCCAATCCGTCCTGATGCGACGTATATTCGACCACACACCAACACACTTGCCGGCTTCTCTGATCAGCAGCAGATGTAAAAACATCTACACGAGACAAAGGACTAACAACCATGCCCAAGACGTGACTCGAACCCGCGATCCCTTGGATCGAAGCGCTGAGTCGGTACACGCTCTTAACCACCTCGACCATCCAGGTTTGCTGAAATTTATTAATATTAAAAATGGTATTTTCAATTAACGATATGAAATGAAATTTTAAAAAAAACCTACATTTCACTTCACTGAACCTTATTAATGTCCTCAAAATCAAAGATCCTTTAAATATCAGATTCGATGCAAAGAAGACTCAATTTATCCAGTTGTTCCTGCCGTAAAGTAGCTCTTCATTCGTTTCAAATCCAAAAAAGAATTTTCTGCTGTACTTTTCATTATAATCATTCTCAAGAAAATTCGAAGAATTTCGGGCTATTGGAGTATGCATTCTGAATTTATGCATTAACATATCTTAACAAATGTTTGAGGCAAAATTTTTATTTTATTACGTTTTTGAAGTTTCGGAAAACTTTAAACAAAAAATTGACAGTGTTCAATAATAAAAAATATATAAATGATCACACTTTACGATATACTCCTTGCTCACTTTCGTTATATGCTGTCTTTGAATTGGATAGTGGCATTGACGAGCTCAAAAGGTCTTGCAAAGTAATGCTTTGTTACAAAACAGGTAACCGACTCGCTTATTAGTGAAAAAAAGAAAAAGAAAAAAAAATCATGCCTTCGGGGTCCCTGTCCGTCGGGGCCCTTAGGTAAATGCCTAGTACTGCGTACTGCCTAATCCACGTATGTGCGTATGTAGATATAGTGCGGCCGGATGGACCGTCGCCGTTGGTAACTGGGTGGACGCGACGCGACGCGTCACCACCCCGGCCCGGCCCCACGCCACTCCCACGCGTCGTAGAAACGGAGAAATATGGAAGGGAAGCGACACGATTCGTCGACCACGTGTCAAGGACACATCCACCGCACCTACGAGAGGAGCCAGTGGCATGCACCATGCGAACGCCAGTCGCCGAGATGGCTTCGGCGAAAATCTGAAAAATCACTTCCAGAACTAAAAACCTACGAAGGCAGTAGCGTAATGTTCGGGTCCGCAATGCCAGGTAAAAGATGGCCTGCTATAATATGTCGGTCACATTGATTTCGTAGTAATCAGAGGCTGATGAATATGATTTTTTAAAGGATATTTTTATTATTTAAGGTACTAAAACTAATTGTACACACCTAAACTACCGCGGCTCGAGTTCATGACTTCTCGGCTGCCCGTGTGACTCCGCGTCGTTGGCTGAATGCGCACGTTTCGCCTGTCATGTCGCAGGCTTCCTCAGAGCAGTGTCCCAACTGCACTACTCTGAGGAAGCCCATGACATGACAGGCGAAACGTCGGCCTCTCAGCCAACGACGCGGCGTCACCCCGACATCCAACAAGTCACAAAACTAATTGTGTTTGCTAAACACTTTTATAAAGGAGGCCTGGATAGATGTTTTGCGGGTGGGCTCGCCCTCAATTCGTTACGCTACTGAAAGAAGGAGTCGATTCTCGACGTTCACTTCGTGTTCGAGCAGCCAGCGGAGGCAGTCGCCTCATTCGACAATGACTTCTGGTAGTAACAGTTGAGAAGGGCCACGTCTAAAGATCCACTTCGTGCACGAGCAGCCTGGCGGTGCAAATCCATTCTTTTGGGACCCGCACCGCCACCCCGCGTGCGAATGAACACGCGTCGCTGGGCCACGGAACGCTATCGCTGCGAGGTATCGCCGTGCGTGACCTGCTCCGGCGAGGAGCCGGTAGCGGACGGAACGGGGACCAGTGAACGGTGGACGGAGTTCGAACTGTGGACTGCTGGGCGGAACCACAGAACAATAAAGGGCGGAACTGTGTCGGGCGCCTGAGAGCTGGGAGCGCACAACCGCCCCGCTGCCGCCACCATTGCCACGTCGCCCCCGACCCGCCCGCGCCGCCACCACCACTCTGCCGACGCCCCCGACGCCGCGTTCTGTATCACCGTCGCCATCGCCGCCGCCACTGCCGGCCGAGGGGACGCCGCAAGACCGCAACCACGTCGGGCGAGCCTAGAGTGCGGCTAGCGCGCTCTACCGGCCAGCGTTCCACACCCCCTTTAATGCACAAGAATGGTAAGTTTAGAGTCAAGGAGCTTTACTAGTTAATTCACAAGTTCGAAATCAAAAGTGTTTCACTTAGTCAGACACGGACCCGTTGCCCCTTCCCCCACCCCGTTTCAGAGCAGCCGGGCAAACTGCCCAGATCAACAATACGGGGCAAGCTGGGTACGTGATCACCGAAGAACGACAATTGTCGCCCAAAAGCGGAGGGCCGCGATAACTCATAAGTTACAGTTATGTCTTTGCAACAGTCTGTTTTGTGGAGTTAACTGTTGAAACTACTGATTCACCAACTTTCTTCAATACCCTCCGTATATGGACCCGGCATCAAACAAATCACAAAATAGCTAACAAAGAAAAATGTATAAATACATTTCTCTGTCAAGATTAAAATGGCACACGAGGTCAATTAGGCGTTTCTGAATTTCCTTACATGCCTTTCAATTAACTTCAATGATTGTGAATCGTGTGAGAATGGAGCAGCACTCTATTGGACTTACGGGGTGAGGAAGTATCTAAAGCATCACCAGAAAAATCTCTGTTCATGTTATGGGATCTCTTCCTGATCTTTTATTTGGCAATGCTAAGTGAACTATTTTTTTCATTTGCACAAAAAAATCCAGATGTAAGCATTTTTCACATCTCGTTGAGATGTGTTCAAATTAAATAATTTACATTAGAAAAATTAAATACACAAAAAAGGACACCGTCCGTTTAGTCTTGAGCCTTCAAAGGTGAAGTTTACACTTGTCGAGTTCTCGTAAAAGTAAATTCCGGCTACAGCACCCGCGGAAAGAATCAGCAGAGAAATTCGTTTGTACAAAAACGACCGTTGCAACGCCAGTACGCACTGCTTGACACGACACTTTGCTGACGTCCGTTGCATTCAGCTGCGTTGCAACTCCTCGCTTTTCCGTCCCCTCGGTCGCGTTGCACGACGTCCGCTGCCAACGCATGCTGCGGCTGTCGCTGCCCCTCGCACGAAAAGAGCCGACAGCCAACGCATGTCAACTCACGCCTTTGATAGGAAACGCTCAAAAAATACGTACAGCGAACATGACAATTTATTATTGCTCTCTTCTCCCCCTCCATACAATCTTACTCGCAAAATTTACCTCCCTAATTAGTTTGGTACGAATTTCACTGCTAGTTACCCATTTCTACGCAATAAAACAAAATTGAATATGCTGTTCTAACAGAAGAAACAAAATGGTTTTTGGAAATAAATTACACATTCCAATTTCACTCCGAAGTAATTATAAAGAATAAGAAAAGGAACCGCAAGTTCGTTTTGAAATATAACCCGAATTTATTGTTCTACGCAACACTTCAATGAAGAAAGAAATCAAAATGCAATGTTAGATCGATATAAGTAATGCTTCCCCTCGCCCACTGCATAGTTTATTTAGCTAGAAGGTTCGGAGGCGATCGCATGCCCATTCCGCGTCGTTGGAATAGATTAAAAAAGAATAATAACTTGATTTTCATGTAACACTTTCATTAACAAAAAAAGTGCAATTTTGGAAAACGTGATTTGATTTTGGAAAATAACAGACATTTTTTTCCGTAAATTTAAATTGTCCGCAACAGCACAAGTGCAATGTTTACAAGGTGCAGAAACTGTTTCCAATTACACTTTCCAATGCTTACGGCCACTATTGTCAACAAAATGTCATAATAAACGAAATTCAAAAAGTCTTCACGTTACGTTAAGATGACTTCAGTTAATTTCAGTAAAGTTAGCAAAAGGCCTCCTTGCTTTAAATTACTACCCAAATTTAATATAAATAACACCAACCCATCGCCTTAATTGTCCAACTTCAAACCGCGCATTTCCTCCTTGGCCGTGGTAGAGCCGTCGTCGGCCGCGTGTACGTATTCTTCGAGCGCCCCCTTACCTCGTGAGCCTATCCTATCCTACACTCTCCGCGCCGTCCGGCACTATCTGGCGGCCGCGAGCGCCGGCGCGCCGCCCTCACGTGCCTCGTACCGGACTGACCACGGGAAAACCCCGGCGTACGCAGTGTCCCGCCCGGGCCGCTGCCCGCCACTGCAAAGCGTGCAGCGCGCACTGCTGATGGGACGGGGGCGCCGGCCGAGCGCGGAGTGGCGGGTGACGTGGGCAGGGCGCGGCTGCGGGGCGGACCGCGACGCCGACGCCATCTGCCGGGCCCGAACCGAAGCTGCTGCGCCGCCCCGAGGCGCGCGCAGTGCGGTCAATAGCACTGTTGGGGAGGGAGGGGACGCAGGCGGAAGGCGCGGTGGCCACCGGTGCCCACTCGCCCGCGAAACATGGGGCAGGTCGGCGCCGACCCCCCGGCTCTACCCACGCACACGTACTACTTACTCTCCGGCGCCTTCCACGCGCTGCACTCGGCGACGTACGCAACTATCAACACAATAAGCGGCTAGAAACGGAGAGGATAAACTCCTCCCCCCTCTCAGAAGCCCATAACACGTATTCACACGTGTGTATACTTTTTATTAATGTTCAGCAGCAACCAAGGCAAAGTAACTAGCTAACTATAGAGTTCGCGTGCACTGCCCCCAGACCAAATGACACGAGATTTTAAAGTAACGGGTGCACAAAAATCTCCGAATGGCGGTAGTTGACAACCTTTTTGGAGAAGTCCTCTGACATTTATCGCCTCAAATTTACCTATATTAATTCCGATTTCTTCTACGAAAGCAAAGAAATTATTAAAATTCAATCGGGATTACGTCCACGAAGCGCACTAAATTCGGAGCGGGCGATTATTTTTGTCTCCAAATTACCCCAAAACACTCATATTTTCAAAAAATTGAACATGATCTTACTTGATCTATTTTTGATAAACACATTTCTTAAAGAAAATAATTGTATTTTTACATCTGTAGTAGTAGGAAGAGGCCGAAGGCGAAGCGCAGTGAATTGGGAGCGGTCTATTATGTTTCTCGCGAAATTACACAAAAATTAGTCATATTTACAAAAATTCAAAATGACGTTATTTGAAGATATGTTTTTATGAACTCATTTCATTAAGAAAAAAAATGTGTCTTCCCAATTGGAGGAAGGGGCCGACTTTTTTAACGCAAAATTAGGCATTTCGACGAACGTCGTACGAACAACGACGATTTCACCATTCTCTTAAGCGTTCTTTATGTAATCTAAGGTCTCAATTTAATAAAAAAATATGTGCGTTTTTTAAGAAAAAATATTTAAAGAAAATAAAAATTGCCTGTTTGACACAAAATTTAGCAAAAAATACTCAAGTTTTTGAAAAATTGAACATGGCCTTAATGGAATATCTGTTTTTGATGAACACATTTCATTATGTATCATCACAAATGTATCATCATAATTGTAGTAGTAGGGAGACGCCGAACAGATTCTTCGTCTTCGGAAAAATGAGGGGTTTCCACCAACATGAGACCTGCTTAATTCTCTTAAACGTCCTTCAGACAACAACAAAATTTAATGAAAATCCAAGACACGCGAATTTTTGAAACTTTGGAAATGTCCCAGTGGCTTCATATGCAGTACCTTCCAAATTTAAGATATTGGTGACAAATTCAAGTGTCCGCGACATCAACCATATCAATTGGGGACTATCAGTTTTGGAGAATCACAGCAAACGATTTAGCCGCTAGAGAAGTGTCTGTATGTGATTTTCGAATTTTCAACTTCTAAACAATTTTCCACATCTCTTATTGGATTTGTAAAACATCTCGACAAATCAATTGCTGTCTTTCGGTGCTTATGAATATTATAGAAGGGCCAATTCTCTATATAACCCGGGTGGCTGAAGGGGTCAAATGTCAGGTTCGGACTCAACGTTTCGGAGGGAAGTGCTGCAGGTTCGAGCCTTTATTGGGGATAATTA
Organism: Gryllus bimaculatus; assembly: GCA_017312745.1. Lineage (NCBI taxonomy): Eukaryota > Metazoa > Arthropoda > Insecta > Orthoptera > Gryllidae > Gryllus > Gryllus bimaculatus. Next base: position 520,376 of record BOPP01000134.1, read on the forward strand.
GTAGTCACAAAACTCTGTTGGTGCAGAAAACTCTTGAGAGTGTCAGAATCTTTGTTGAAAATCATTTGAAGCAATTTTACTGACATACACAATCTGTTAAGATTCTACAGAAACTGAAAGTGTCTATGTCATTTTCATTTCATATTTTGAAATTTTAAACAAGTGTACAGCTCTCTTGTTCTATTTTTAAAACGTATGTCACATCAAATCAATACAATATTGCGGAATATTTAGATACATTGCAAGAAAGTATGTGCTTTGACAGCACCACTAGTTTAATAATGCAGTCATCTACAAGTGAAACGCAGGTTCATTTTCAACAGTCATTTCTGTAGAATGGAAATACTATTTGAACACACATTTACCATTATTTTTCCCTAAAAGAGGATTTAGTAGTAGTTGGGTATTTCTTACGATCTTCGGCAATGATCTGCAAAACAAATTGTCAATTTCATCGTGTGTAAGGGTTATATTATAATCCTGAATGAGTTTGAGGCAAACCGCACCTTGAGGTTGAGAGACATTAAAAGGAGGCCTACTTCACTTACTCGTAAACGGCCGGCATGGACGTCATTCGGTGCCTTCGTAAGTTTTAACTGCGCTTGCCATTCAAACATGCATACGTTAACTGTCACATTAACTGTCACGTTAACTGTTACGTTCACTGTCCTGAGCCATATGTGGTTCATAAAACGTAACACTCCATGGATTTAGTACCACATGTGGGTCACAGACGTTTCCAACTTCTATGACAAATATTTCCATTGACTGTATCGTAACTGCACGAATTTTGGTTTGGACTTGCTACGATGGTCGTAGAATTTTAAAATACACCGGGATGCACGGAAACATATTTTTATCTTTGAGATCATTACAATAAACGTATGGTTGTAAAGTGGTTGTGGATATATTTTAATGTTTTCATAGGGACAGGGAAAGTGTTAAAACCAACATACTTTTAGTACGTAATAAGCGAAATAATTTTAAAAAATATAATTAATTGGTTAAAATAAATATAAATAATTGGTGAAGTGCCACTTCGCCAACTTCCTCCGAATAGCCACCCCTCGTGATGACGACAAAGTAGGTTCGACAGGTTACGATTAAACTTTTCTAGATTTGTGCAGGCGCCAATCACACGACAAGAGTTGCTTCCTCTCGTGTTACAGTAAAGTGCCAGCATTTCTTCGTTAATCCTCACTCCTCAAGTGCTTGGCAAACATCCATAAGTTGCTCTTTTTCTGAAGATGTTGAGATATCAGACACTCACCAATTGCTCCTTGCCTCAAAAAGTTACTATTACTGCCAGCCTGTCAACCTTATCCACATCTTCGAGGGTAGGATATAACTTTCCATTATATTGCAACACTAATTCTTGTCAGTCTTAAATTAAAGGGTACTCCAGGATAAGATGGTAAAAGGTTCTCTAGAACCAAGTGACATATGAGTAGTTAAACTATGACTAACATAAAAATAAGATTTTTGAAAGGTTTCTTACCCTCTCACCCACCTCATCCACGTGTTTATTCTAAATTTTGTCATCAACTTAACATTATCTTACCAGATGGAAAAATATGAAATGAAAGAAAATAATTTACACAAATAAAAGGAAATTTTGATATTTTCTCGGCGCCAAAATCAAACGTGCTTTTTCAATAAATTTTTATTGTGTCTTAACCCTGGAACCAGCACGAAAAAAATTTCAAAACTTTCTTTCAAATCACTGGTTGTTGTAATTTGTTCAGAGTATTTCGATTGCTGGGCTTTAGTTAAAAAAATGAAAACTTTGTTTACACTTTCCAAGCCTTTAATTCATTTATTACGTTAAATACCTATGAAAATGAGTAGCGCCAACTTCTAAGATGGCTCACGGACAGTAGAAATTTGTGGTCCTGGGTTAAATTCCCGTTCGAGGGAAAAATATAGTTCTTGCTTTCCTTTAATTTCATTCCAGTTCCCATGGCTGTGACAAAGAAATGCTCGGGCAGGCGGAGTCAGCTAGTCACGATGAAGAGAATACGTCCTGTTCGCCACATGTCGCCCTTACTTCAAGCATGGAACTTGAACTAGGCCCAGGAATGGGAGACACCGTTAGTTGGCCGCCAAAGTCGGACAATCGACCCAAATTCCGAATACATCCTGTTGCACCCTCTAATTTTTTGACCTTGACACAAAACACGGACGTAAACAAACGGGAGGGGAGCGGGAGGGAAGATGGGAAGGAACGAGGCGAACAGACGGAGAGCCGGAAAAAATTTTGAAACAGCACTTTTTTCCGGACTCCTGAAAGTTTCAGACTAATACGTGTGTTTCTGATAATAAAAAATACAATAAATACATTTAAAACATTAAGACAAAATCCTTTAATCCATTTAGCTATTCATCTTGATGTATACTTCATAATATCTGATAATTTGTTGCAACAAAAATTCTAAATATTCGAAGTTTATACGACTCACACCTTTCCCGCCAGTGTACTTACTAGTCTGTCATCGAAGCGCTCGTTTGGGTCGTATATTTGTGCAAGGTTTGTCGAGGCCGAACGATATAACAAAAATATTGTTTTATATAATGTTTATTTTAAAAACAAAGTAAGAAGGTAAGAAACTCAAAATTTCAATACTTCAACTTCAGTCCACGCAAAATCCAGACGAAAATATAAATTATGCATGTCATTGGAATGGTTTGGGTGATGGACAAATGCGCCAAGCTTGCAACGCCTTCAGGAGCTTCGCATATCCGCCACGGCGGGCACAGTGAACACCGCTGCGAGAAACAAGCGCTGCTGCTCCCGAACAAATGCATACAGCCAGTGAAGAGCATGCAAATTTATCGAATCAATTCCATTAGATAGAGACAGCCTTGTTGACCATTCAAACTTCAGTAGTTTTGGTAGCCGTGGAAACGGAAAGAAAAAAGAACTTTCACTTTAATCCAGTTTTTTAAGTTTTCATTTCAATCCAATTAAATAAAGAAGGGACAAAAATGAAAAGTGAATGGAATATAAAATACTCAGCAGTCTGATGGAATGAGTTTAATACTTCGATTCTCTTGGTTGTTCTCATCCTGTAGATTAATCAATTTTGATTCCATCAGCAGCCATTGCATCAACCTTCAATCCATTACGCTAGAAGCAATTGGCTGACCCAGACGCTGCACATAGAAACAACGGCTGTGCGTCAGGCGCAGCCGCGCCACTTTGTTTTTAGTGTCGGGGATTGGCACTTGCTCTACGGGAGATTTTGAACACGCGAGGCACCTGCTCAAATTTGAACGAAGACGGGCGGCAAAAGTAGCCTATAGCGATTTACTTACTAGTAGTCAAACAATACCCACCATGACTTCTAACCAAACGAGGCTCCGAGCGATGTGCCTTGATGACATGAAAATGTGGAAGAAGCAGTACTTACCGCACTTCCTTGACCTCGCAGTTTTCAAGTAAAGCAGTTTTGTGTCCTGGCTGGTAGAATACCTTCCGCAGAAATGCCGTATCAATTCATATGGTAGATTCATCGAAAAGCGCGCACTACACCAAAACAAATTACAAGACACGACTGTTCTACACAACTCCTTGACGCCGCAGCTTCCACTAAAGGAGTCGAAGGGCTTTTCCGGTGTGCACTTCCGGTGGGGAAGTCGCGGGCAGCGATTGGAGGACCTGTGGCCAGACGCGCCGATCTATGATCCAGGCACGAAACCAATGGGAGGAAAAATGGTGGCGGGAGGATTTCAGCAACCTTAGCCTTTTATTTTTTGCTTTTCACGAAACTTTAGAGCAAAAATATTTTCGAATAAAAATTACGACGAAAAAAATAGTATCGAGCATAAGCTGGCCTCAGTGTGCGTTATTTTATCGAAAATACACGTTTTGGGGTTCCCTGATACCAAAAAGTGTGTTGTTTTACATTTTGTATTTTCTTGCATAAATTTTTCAATTTTCGAAAATTCGGAGAGTTCAAATAAAATGAGACATGCGACATCCTTTTAATCGCCCTTTGTTCTATCCACGAAAAAAGTAAGGAGCGGTTTTTGAGAAAAAAAAATTGCAGACATTTTAAGAACAAATTTCGCAAAAACTACCCGTGTTTCAAAAAATGAAGGCCTTTCTTTAAAGAGCTGATATTTTTGAGCCCGTTTTTGTTTAAAGCAAAAATCTTTACCTTCAATTTTGGAATTTTTAAATGTACATTTTTGTAATTTTCGCAAGTACAGTTAGTTCACCAGAAATGAGACTAGAAATTTCTTTACCGTACGACAAAATACTAGAATGAAAAAATTTAGAACAATTTTTGAGAATAAAGTTTTAAAAATTTAAATATTGTCGCGCCAAATTGCGAAATAATTACTCATATTTTCGAAAAGTTGTAAATGACCTTATTTTCAAGATGACTTTCAAGAACAGATTTCATTGGCAAGATATATCCCTCCTCAATATTGTAGTTGTAGGAAGAAGCCGAAAAAAAATTAACTTTAGCAATTTTCGAAAAATCAGGAATTTTAACGAAATTGAGACCACCATATTCTTTTAAGGGTCCTTTGCGCTATCTAAGGTTTAAATTTAATTAAAGAGTTTGGAAACATTTTTGTGATCATGGCGTTTGAGGGTTTCTGAAAATGCGGAATTTTGTATTCATTTTCACAGAAAACTTTTGAGTTTTCGAGAAACTATTAGTCACTAACTGGTACCCGGTGTGTGGCTGGCGCAGAAGAAATAATTGTGGAAATATCGTTTGAAATTTGAAAGAGTTTTCTTATTCTTTTTATTATATAAGAGTTAACTTATTTTTTTTCCCCTACCAAAGGATTTTTTCAAAACTGAATACTCCCAGGTCGATCTGGCATCACTCGAAGCTCTGCAATTTTGAATAACATTCTTTAATTTTTGCAGTACTTTACACGAAGCCCCTTCTTGAAATTTTCTCAAAAATTGCTCCAAATTTCTTTAAATTTCATGTAAGAATAGTCTTCCTACAACTTCAATATGGAAGATGCTTATTTTTCCTTAAAATAATATTTGTTCTCCATAATTCATTTTTTTATTAATGTTGTGTACATTTTCTTGAATATTTGAGTAGTTTTTGCGCAACATTACGTGCAATAAGTGCAATATTAAAACACAAAAATTTCTCAAAAACGACTCCAAATTTTTTCTTTAAACTTTTGTTAAGGAAACAAGTATTGTATAAGATGACATAAATGCCATTTTGCTCTATTCCTTTATTTTTTCAAAAGTTACGAGAATGTATTTTTTTTTATCTCTTACGTCATTAATGTATACATTATTGCATTTTTTTAAAACAAGTATTTCAAATGATGTCTTACAAAGTTTCTCGAAACCTCAAACATTCTTTGTGAAAGTGAGTATAAAAATTCCGCATCTTCAGAATCGCTCAAATGCTATTTTCTCAAAAACTGGTACATTTTTTTCTTCAAACTTCTTGTACGGATAATGCTAAATGCACTGTATAAAATGACATAAAATCACTTTTCTGTATACTTTTGCTTTTTCAAAAAATACGCAAATGCATTTCTTTAACTCTCACGCTGGGAATATGCACATTTTCAGTGATTTGTATACATTATTACATTATTGCAGTGGAAGTACCTCATATGGCTTCCAATGCAGTTTCCAAAAACTTAAATTTTTTTGGGGGGTGAAAAACTTAAAATTTTCCATCAACAGACATGTTAAAATAGTTTTGTTAAAAAGGCTCCAAATTTTTCAACAAAAATTTCCATATACGACTAGGTTTTACTCTTCTATTATAGTCTTGAAGTCATATTTTAGTTCTACCATTAGGAGAGCAAAAAATTGAGAAAATATATTTTAAAAACTTGTATTTTGGGTTGTGATAGATGACAGCTGACCAGAGGATGGGGCAAGACCAAAATGCTAGCTCTGACACAACAAAATTAGAAAACTAACGAGAATGAGAGTGTATGCCATTAAGTAGCACCAATATTTTTATCTTTGAAATGAATAACAATACAAGGAAATCTTATTGACTCTCATAAAATATAGGAAAAAAGTAATTTAAATTATAAAGAAGAAACATGTCAATTATTAAATTTAAACTTGGTATATAAAACTGGTAAATAATGTACATCATGATGGTGCAAACAAGCCTAGAGCCAAGCACCACATAAGGGGACTGTAACTCTTAGCTTCCTTTTCCTTCCACATCCATCTACCAAGACCCTCTCCACCACGAGCGTTGAATAAGCAACCAGTTCTCTTTCTGAATAGGCTATACTGAATTAATAATCTTTTATTTGGTAATAGTTGCCTCAAACAGTAAGGTAACATAACATTAATCTAAAATGCCATGCTTCAAATAAAAAAAATTTATGTGTAGAATTATGTTTGGGAGGACCGCGTTTTATATTCACATTAGTCAGATTTCCGCATTTTACAAGTTCGCATGAAGCATGTTTTACTGTACGTTAAACTGGGCTGTTACTCATATCAGTTCAAGAAGATTGAGGTCCGGTAAGGTGTGTTTCAGGGTGACAGCTTGAGCTCACTGTGACTCAGAATTTGTGGGTACTGTATAAAAAGAAATCCAGATGTTCACAAATCACATTAGTTTTGTATGGACCACCTCAAACTCTTAAGCTAGTAATAAAAAAAACTACAAAGTGAACTTGCCCTAACCCAAAACTTCAGTAAAAATATCTGCATGGAATTTGGCTTACATAAATGTGCAATATGAATTGTCGAACTCTTCGGTGACACCATCTTACAAAGCCTTGGTAATGAAGATTCACATATAAGTATCTGGGAATGTTGCAACTGTTGGAAGTTTCTGACATGAAAGTCAGAATTGGGATACGAAAGAAAGTACTATCTTGAGTAAATAAGAGTTGTGAGACGAATATCAACTCATAAAACAAAAAGTCTTTAATTAACAAATAGGCTATTCCTTTAGCAACTTTCACTTTTGGACTGATAAAATGACAGACACATCATCACAAATATTTAATACGAATTTGAGTATGGTGCTTACCAAATATTGACTCCATCATCCACATAGTTCAATGTAGACATTTTATTGATCTCAAAATAACGCAGGCAGAGGACTATTGAATTTGGAAGCACTGTGTCATCAGCAGGAAAAGAAATTATGCCAATGTTTTCTGTCAATTGATGCTCCACTTCATAAAGCAACTGGCACTCAGGATAAGAATATCAGTCCATTAAGTCTAGGCCAAGAGAACACAACATTTCTATAAAGTCATCTATGTGTCTTCTATACACCCTAGGAAAAGGTCTAATTTGTTTAAGACACAAAGTTCAAATAACTTTGACTTCCTTCCTGGGGTTTATAGAACATACCTGACACTTTTTTTTATCATAAACAGAAATAAAACTATGTTCTTCAGGTCTTCAAAAGTTACCACAATAGATTACAATTCACACGTGAAACAGAACTAGAAAACAAATTAAATTTTTTTAGATGTTGAGGTTTTGAGAACAGACAATCATATTATCAGTAACTGGTATAGAAAATCAACCTTTTCAGGAAGGAATAACCATTCAAATGGTTATAAAGCAACTGTAGTTACCAGCTTAGTTGATTGTGCTATCTGATGAATGGTTCAACGATTCTAATATAAAGTTAATCAAACAAATAATGATTATCCCCATGTTTTTATTAGTACAATTAATACATAAAGTCTATTAAAAATAAAAATATGTAAATCAACATATAGAGGACATCAGCAGGGGTGTGCAATCTCAAACATAGACACCCCTAGAAAAAAATGTCATTCCCTTCATTAAAGAACTTTCTTTTCAGATAAGGTCAATTCTGAAAAAATTGTTTTGATATTTTTGGTTGTTTCAATAAATGTAGCCACCACATCGAAACAAAAGAAGACAAACTTTGCAAAAAAGTCAGAATCAAATGTAACACCCAAAGCTGTGATGAGGTCTGAGTGGGCCAAACAAAGTGCCACAAAAGAAACAGAGAAAAAAGAGAAAGTCATCTCTAAACAAGTACAATGTTCCAGACATGAACTGGTTTGGAGCAATGAAGGTGTTTTAGACCTTAAATCAAACTGGTAACTAATATTTTATCAACCTTTCATAATAAGAATTTGGTCCTTTTATATGCTTAGTGGTGTTTTATAATTATTTTCATCTTATTTACATGTTAATTTTTTTACACTATTATTCGAAATTACAATTAAGTATTATTCATCCATTGTAAATCTGCGACATTTCAAAAATTTTCAGTAATTCTTGCACACATTTCAAAAAGTTTCAGTTTTAACTTGAACACATAGATATTTTAATTTTACCTTACATTCACTAATTTATTGAACTAGTCATTAAGTTCAGGTTATACCTCTGGTCTATTCAATTATGCTAGTCAACTTGCCAAGTAAGGAGTAAATAATTAGATTTAAAAATATTATGGTGCTCCACCTATCAATTTTTCATTCTGGTTCTATATGCTTGGCAACCATGTCAGGCGTTCCATATCGTGATTAAACGCATCGTCGTTTGACGAAATGAAAATCAAAAAGGGCTTGGCTAAAGTTGTATATGAGGGTTAACCTTAAATAGTTGCAGGTAGTATTCCTTTTAACTAAGTAATTATAGTTAATCATAGATCAGAATTTTACACATGTATGTTTGACTAATAAAATCACTATTTTAAAATGTTTTTGTAACACAACTATCTATTCTCAGAAATGTAACATACTGAAGAGGATCTCACACATAGAGATCGAAACATCTGTATATCTAGATTAATAAAAAAATTGACTTGAATCATCATTTATTTTATTATTGAGTTTTAGTTATATTATTTGTTTTATAATTTTATTATGTACATAACCCTAAAATGTTTTTGCTATAGTCTGGGCCAGTGGAATGACAATTGACACTAGCAGGTCATTTAGCTTCCGATAGATCACAGCTGGAGAGGAAGGGAGCAAAACCAAAACGCTACTCCATTCACGAGAAGAGGAAATTAACTAAAACGCATAAGTCTGTGCCATTCTAAAGCACAACATTCATTGCATAACAGTTTGCCTGCTTTGAATGGTAAATTTGGGAATGTTCAACTCAAATTGCAACAAATTTTTAAATTAATTTCATTGACTTTGAATCATATTTAAGTTGTTATACTGTTAGTCACAATAGTCAGGTTTTATTAATTGGACACATTTGCTGCAGCTCTTATTTCACTGTGCTTTTCATTTCTTGAAAGGCTTAACTTTATTCACTTCTCATTCATTTGTTGTTTCCCTTGCAATTCTTGTAACTTTCATTTTTATATTAGTCCACAAATTTAACTTTCCTTAAAAATGATTTGTTCATCTTTTGTAAGGGATTATTTTGAACCATCATTTGACACTTTTATACAATACCAATGGACCAATTGATTGGGTTGTGTTAAGTAAGAAAACAAAACTGAATCTTCACAATAGAGCTGCTAAGCATAGAATCACGAATGGCTCTGAAACATAGGTATTGATAGAGTCTAAACAAAAACTACAGACAGCACAATGACATTTCTAAGACACCTCCGGGGAATCATAACAAGAGACAGACTGAGAAATAAAGATATCAGAAAGAAATTGAAAACCAAAGGTTTAGAAGAATGCATTGAGCAACCTCAAAGGAGATCGAAAGATCATTTACAGAGAATGAACAACCGATTGCCAAAATTGATCTGGAAGTACAAACCAAGAGGAATATGAAATGGAGGCAGATCACTAAAGAAGTGGCAATAGCAGGAACACTTGGAAGACTAATAATGTACCAAGAATGCTGCAGAAACAGGTTGTAAAGTCTAATTTCTGGTCAGTTTAGGATGATGATGATGATGATAGTGATGGTGATGGTGATGGTTAAGGAAGTTCATAGATTCTAGCTTCTATCTTCTCAACATTTCTGAAATTCATTTCTCTAGTCTCTAGAAAATTCACTTTGTATGTACTTTTGTTTCAACAGTTAATCTCTGATGAAACCAGTGGTGGAATGGAGGTGCAGGGGGGAATGGGGGAGTTTTCGTTTGCTACCTTTCTTTATTTGGCTAAATTTATTTATATATTAATGTTAGAATTTGGTAATTATTAAAACAAATAATACTGTATAGTATCATATATACTACAAAAATAATGTGGAATATAATAACAAATGTGTTTATTATTTAACAAAAATCTACATTGGCCCTCCCCAAAAATGATCAGCTGGATTCGCCTTTGGATGAAAATAATATTATAGACAAGTACAAAGGATTAGAACCAATAATTTAATGTGTACAGACTTACTGTGCATGTTACTGTCTTCATCACAACAACACACATTGGTTATGTAACTATAATTTTTTGGTAATGAATATTAATATGACAGGCACACATAACAAATCTTATAGGCTGACAATTTCCATATAAGAATGAAAAATTTTAATTGAAAGAAAATATTTTATTTGTCTAGTGATACACAAATGAAATTATTAAAAGGATTGGAATGCGCAACTATAAAGAAATGGAAGAATGGAAGGTCAAAAAGCTAAATAATAAAATAAATATTAACAATTTTATTTTAATTTCAATTTAAGTTTTCAATAATTTTTTTACCACTTTACAAATGTTTTTAAAATAAACACCTGAAACAGTACACACTATCATCTCTTTTTAGAATTAAACACAAAGTACAAAATTAAGAGAAAAGATTTTCCGAAAATAAAGGATGCATGGCACATGTATCATACTGATGTATACTTCAAGATAAATTCAAAAACTGCTTTTAACCATATAAACTCCATTATCGAGACGAAAATCAAAAACTTGCAACCTCAGGGAATTCACATATTCACTCACAACAAAGTCATCCATGTAGAATCCAAATGTGGTAAGATCATGAAATCAAAATAATGTGATTCCTGAAATGAAGTATGAAAACAAAAAAATTCAATATTTATATTACAGAATGAAAATTATGTTATTTTTAAAATTATTAGTAACAGTTCATCAACGATATTCAATGCTTTTCTAAAGCAATTGTAAGTAGTTCATTCATGCTTGTAAGAAGTGTGCGTGGATCTTCCATGAGACCGGCAGCAACCATACTATTAGCAAAAATCTGAAACAAAATGTTATCAAATTTTAATACGATTATTCTGATAGTTAAAATTGATCACCAAAATAGTGAGGAAAATGTATTAAGTAAAATGTTATTTAAAATTGTGAATTCCTCTATCAACATACCTGCTTTATAACTAATTCTGCCAACTTGGGGTTGCTTGTTCTCAGAGAATTGAGTTTTTTGATGATAGGATGGCTGAAATTTAAAAAATTAATAAAGTAAAATGCAAATGCACAAAAATTTGTGGATAAAAATAAAGTAATTAAGGCAGTAAAAATTAAATGTTAGGAAACATGGTTGAAGGAGAGTTTAGAAATAGTCCAGCAGTGGAAGTAAACAAGTTCTTATTTTCCCTTATATATCTGTGATGAGTTGAAATAACACTGGCAATTGGTGTGATTTCCAGGTTCAAGGGAAATCAGGAAAGAAATTGTGTTCAACATACTTGATTTGATTGTAAATATCAACAGATACATATTAAAAACATTTGTGTTTAAAATGTTGTATAAGCTTTTGTAAAATAGATTTAGAAAAGGTGACAAAACTGGTGATGTGATTTACACAAATAATTTATATTCAATATGTAATAGTCACATATGTCACAACAATGTGCATATGTCCAGAGAGCACAACATTCACGATAAAACACACATAAAATTACACATAAATGACAATAATCTGTTTTATATACATTATTTGTAATATCATTTGTACTTTCTTCACCCTTCCTTTATTTTTTGAAATACCTATACATTATGCTGATGAGATTCAAATAACATTTTATACTAACTTTAACGAAGCCACACCAATGCAGTTATGAGATGCAACTGGATTTACATTCGAAGATGATATACAATATACAAGAGTTGTCTAACTGGCGGCCCAAAGAGCCATTTATTGTGGCCTGCGAACGGTTATCAAAAGTGAATACATTCTGTAAGGGAGAATATCGCACTTAGCGCTTGTTCTCTGATCTGGTAAACACCCGCTTAATGTAAAAATAGGTTAAGATTATATTTAAGAATGATCTTTTTCGAGTAAATTTCTGAATTCAAAATCATCCCAATGTTTCCTTGCCTTATGCATGGTTTGGCATGATATCACAAATGGTTTCATCCCAGCCACCCTTTAGAGCAAACAGAGCACCCTTGGCAAACAGCCAAGATCAACAATAGGGGGAAGTAAGGTGTGGGTCGCCCAAGGTATAAGTGGTAAATATGGCCCACAACCATATTGAAGGTTTTTGTTGTGGCCCTTAGGCCTTGCAAGTTGGACACCCCTACTATACACCAATACAACATCACAAAGGCATCTGATGAGAATATAGAAACTAACACTAACTTGTAAAATAAGGCAAATTTAATTCAATTCAACACTGAAATGGAGAAGTGTTGCCCAAAAAGCACTGCTAATTACAATTCAAAAAACTAAAAATTGTTGCTCACAACTATTTCTTACTGGCCTCTTCAATCATTTGTAATATACAAATGCATCACAGCATTTAAAAAATTAATCTTTTTAATTTTTTTTGGTTTACACACATTTACTTTGCAATGTCAAATTATTTAAATACAAATAACTAATTTGATGAAGATAGATTTTCTTTCATTTTAATCTTTCTTTAAATTAACTAAGAAAAATAATTCAATTTACTAAAATCCTAAACAAAAACAAATAGTACATGGATATGAATGTTTTAGAACAGAGGAAATTATATGACACATGTTTAAGAACTACTTGCATTGAAATGGACTGTATAAAATATATCACAATTTGTCAAACTAAAATTTCTTCAAAAAAATAAATTAAAAATGATATAAGACAAAACTTTAATGTTCAGAATTGTTTTTACTATCAATAATACTCTCAAAAAGAATTAATGTATCTAAGGAATAGGCTTCAATGACTGGAATCAGTATCTATTTGTCTGTGAGAGATGCCACAACTTAAACACAGATGCCAATACTTTAATCATCATGCCATGACATTCCTCATTTCACTCTGAGGGAGGTTGCAGCGTGATGACCAAAAAGTTGGCATTTGTACCTAGGATGCAGCGTCCCTCAGATAGCAAAATAGACTCTTTGTTTATTATTTCCTGCCTCAAAATTACAATTTTTCTTTTCCTTACAATGTCTTATATACAAATATAACCCAGAGCCTTCAGTGTTCCTTACCGAGGATTGAGTTCCAACTGTGGCTGCAGCAGGGAATAGCGGCTCTCCTCTGGCATCTGGTGGGACTGTGTGCGAATGAAGTGCCTCGCAGCAGCCATCTCCTCCACTGTCACTACACAGGGGTGAGCATCCAAACGTTTTGTAACACGCACAGAGTGCACTTTGCCTGCCAGGACTTGCTTCACCCATGGCATCAGACTCCCCACTTCTGACTGGGAGAGGCTGTCACTACCTGCAGATAAACATACGCATGTACATGTAGTCAAAAAACATTCAAGAGAACTTTTCTATTAAAGTTAATTACTAACTGAGAGTAAAATAATAATAATAATTTAAAAAATTAGCAAATTTTTGAAAATTTCAAAATAAATAAACCTACAATATTTCACAAAGGAAGTGTATATATAAAATTAAAGACGTATGGCACAAACAAGCTTTACAAGCCAAATTGAAAGTGATGGTAGGGAGAAACCTTGGTTCCTAAAGGATTCGAAATGTTAATACTGAGATAACTCTTAGAATCAACACAAGAGATAAAATCTGCATGAATCTCATTCCCGAGTTGAAATGGATATGTAACACCACTGCTGACTGGTAGAGTTACCCACAGATGCCATCCAGGCAGGCCTGGCCGGCATCTCTGGGGGCTGATATGAAAATAGTACCACACCAGGGGACATGCCCAGTCACAAATATGAGGGCAAGGACAGCTGGGGCACAGTGAGGATGGTTCACTGAATGTGAACATTGAGAATATGCCTTAGGAGCCAAGGCGGTTGTTTTTAGAAATCAGGGCAAAACTGCAGAGTAATGTGTGCGTGATCCAAAGATTGTAATATCACGCCCTCAGGAGAGGCATTCTCATTGGTTCTGATGGACGCCAATGGAGAGCAAGCTGCTTGAGTGGCTAAAGCTGGGAGCGGTAATAACAAATGTCATAATGTTTGTTGAAGGTATCCAATGGTTACGGAATTGGGGAAAGTCCCAATATTCCTAAAATCGCTAACATTATAAACCACATTACAATGAAATATTCTGTTGCTTTTTCTTGCAATTTTTGCTTTAGTTATTTTTAGTATTATGAATCGTTCATAATACGCATTAGTAGCTTTTAGTTATTTAATGTATTATGAATCATTCATATGGAGGCGACACCTTAACATGTAAAACTTATGAAATATGTGTTTCATTACCTAGGGTACTGAGATCATCTGATTCCTTGTCTTGCCTCATTTCCTTCTCAACAGAAGTCAGTGAGAACTGATTGAACTGGCGAAGTTGCATTAATACCAACTCATCGTATGGCTCGTAACAGAAAAGTACTTCAACATCTTTCTTCTTCAAAGCTTCATAGTAAGGTGATGATTCTGCTAATTGTCGGCTGTATTTAAGATGAGTTTGAAACAAATATAAATAACAATATCAGAAATGTGAAACACATAATACACTCTTAATAGAAGGTCCCTTCATCTCCAGGAATTTGGGACCTTGATATTTTTCGCAATTTTCAAACATAGTACAAAAGTGACTTCAAAATAAATAGGTTCCACACATTGCCAACGTGTTCAAAAATCTTACTACCTGCAAATGTTTACCACTAAATCAGAAGTTGCACTAAAGGTTTTCAAGAATAATTAATAGTACTTTGTTGTATGCAAAAAGAAACAGCAGAGTTATCAAACAATAGCTGATGAAGATTCACATATTGTTACAATTACAGGGATAAAGAATGGTTTTATTTAGCAGGTAACACATTATGCCATATATTTTCCAGAATTATGATATGAAAATTCTTAAGGGTCAGCAGATACACTTTTGATTCCACAAATTTGTTTGAAAAATGAAATTTATTTTAAGATTTCATTAAAAAAAAGAAGGTCTTTCCCAGACAATTAGATACCTATTAGTTTTAAGGTTTCTGAAAATGAATAAAGTTGTACCTAGGAGCTGCAAGGTAAAATATATCTCTTTGGCCTTGTTTCAGACGACTGCAGTACTGCGGTAATGATACTTTCTCCCCTGAAGGCTTTAGAGATGATTCAAACCGCAATAACTTCCCAATTTCTTCCTGGGAAGAAAAAAGAAAGGCAAAAAAATCACAGGTAATTAAAAAAATTTCAAATAGAACTACCATTATTACAATGTATTTAACAACAACTCACCTTGTGGACCTGTTCATGGGTAGACACGATTCCTTCCTTCAGGAAAAGGCCATAATCTTTATAAAATTTATCATATTCTTCAGTTTCCTTCACACTCTTATCATGAAGGAATCGTAAGATACGATTTGTCAATACATTTTGCAGCTTTCTGTAAATGTCATAGAAACTCAAAAATTAAATCCAAAAGAGTAATCTCATCCTGTGGCTATAAGAATGGAAAGGAAAATGAGCAGCTAGTTTAATAATAATAATAATAATAATAATAATAATAATAATAATAATAATAATAAAATTAAAAAAAGAAGGCAAAAACAAAAAACACAATATTTCTTTCATTCTGACAAAGGTATGTTATATTTTGGTAAAAGAAGCTGACTATTCACGAGTTTGACAAGTAAAAACCTGGATTCTTTTAAACCTGCACACCACCAGCGTAAAAACCACACACCTCCACTGAAGGGATACTTTGTGGAATCTCAGTGTGAATGGTTAAGATCAGCTAATCAGTGGTATTCCTTGCCATAACCCAATGACAACAGTATTTACTTGTTAATAGTAAAACAACAATAATTATAAACTTAAAAATTTTAATATCTCTACTGCAAATAGTTTCAATTTCAATGATCCAATGAAAATATTACCTAATGAGAGCACTGTTTTGAAGGAGCTCGCGGCTCAAGTTTAGAGGAATGTCTTCAGAGTCAACCACACCTGTGAACAGCACAATATAATAAAACAACACACATCACTGGAATGAAAATTGTTAACATGTATCATTAAAGAACAAACCTTTCACAAATCTTAACCACTTGGGAAGAACGTTATCAGCTTTACTCTTGATCAAAACTTTACGGCTATAGAGAGCAACACCTACATCAGTTTCTCGACTCATTTCAAAAAGGCCTAAAAAAATAATGAACATGAATAAATATTAAATCCAATAATTTTTACACTTCTTTTAACAAAATGTCACACAATTTTTCAAAACTAAGTACCTGGTTTGCCTTCAGGGAAGTACAACAAAGATCGGATAGTCAACGGAGCATCTGTCTTATAATGGAGAGTGAAGCGGGGCCTGTCGTAAGTATTCCCCACAAACCGGTAAAACTCATCATGCATTTGAGGGGTGACATCCTTAGGATCCATCAACCATAAAGGCTACAACAGTGAATAAGTATTATTATTGTTGGTGGTATAATATTATTTTACATACAAACTGGTAATTAACAAACAATTTAAACACACCTGGATTGTATTTACTTGCTTCCCATTCAGAAAGATAGGGCTGCCCACGAAGTTACTGTATTTCTTTATGACATCTGGAATAAAAGTTATGAATCATTTCTTCACTCCTATTTCATGTTTACACAGCAAACAACTGAAAGAGATCTACTTACTATTAATTGTTTCTTCGTCACTAAACTCACGGCAATCAGGTTTCAGGTATATGACAATTTTTGTGCCAGGCTGAACTCCATCAGCCTCTTGAATCTCAAACGTTCCAGAACTAAAATTAAAAGTTGAAAAATTTCAGTCCAAGAGTTTTATGTCCTTTACTAAAATAGAAGAATAAAAATAAAATCATTACCCATCACTCGTCCACTTGTAGCCTTTTGATCCTTCTCTGCTAGAACGAGTGTAAACTTCAACTTTTTCCGCCACCATGAAGCTTGAGTAGAAGCCAACTCCAAATTGACCAATAATGGATGATACATCAGAGTTGACTTCATTGTCCTTCAACTGCTCTAGAAATGCCTGAAATACAGCAAATACATTGCAAAAAAGATTAATTTTCACTGATTTTTTCAACTTGATACAAAGCAGATTACATTTTTTTTGGTTCTTATTTTCTTATAGGCAATGATTTATTTAGGTTTACAGACAAAATAGGGCAAGGGGCCACCCATTTATAACATAAAGCAAATTTGGAACATTTTGAATACCCCTCTCACCCCTCACTTGCAAGGCATGCTTGAACCCCCATAAATAATTACGTAAAGTTTGGGACCCCCCATATCATGTACAAAAGTATAGATAAATTGTACAACAATTAAACAATTTTTATGAATTTCATTATGATACATATTAAAATTACTGATAATTAAAGTCAGAATTAATTGGCAATGCTGACTGCACCTAACAATAAACCTGTTTTTGATATAAATAAATAAAATTGGGTGACAATTTTCACGTGAAGGGAGAAAGCATTAGTGAGAAAATTTCACACTAGTGCACATCTTAACATGGAGGATCCATGAGAAAGAATTTAATTGTATTCTAAAATACTCTACAGATTAGTTTCAGATATTTTTTTAGTAATCTAAGATTCAATCAATATACAATAATCATTGATGAAAATATATTTTCAATGATTGTAAACATTTATAGTATATCATAACTTTTCATTGATTTATAATTTTTAATTGAGTATGTTAATATTTCAATGTATTTGAGTAAGACTGAATAAAAATAATTATTTCAGCAGACGTTGAAAAATAAAAAAAACTAGAGGAGGTAAAACAGCATGTACTTTCTGGCATTAGTGATGGTTATGTAATACTATTTCTACAATTTCTCTCCAAATTATTTTTTGTAAAACTCATTTGATATCGTAGAACATTTGATGCGAAATATAAGCAGATTGCAAGAAAGTAAAATATTTGAAAGTTAATAAATAATACGATACTGATAGCGTTGGAAAAAAAATAGAAAAATATATAATCGTAATTATTAAACACTATGGTATTGTAATATTCTACAAATATACAAAAGTATTCGTTTTTATTTCCGCGAACTAAAAGCAGCCATCATTATCGTGTAATCTGTGTGGCGTTG
Organism: Gryllus bimaculatus; assembly: GCA_017312745.1. NCBI lineage: Eukaryota > Metazoa > Arthropoda > Insecta > Orthoptera > Gryllidae > Gryllus > Gryllus bimaculatus. The sequence goes on from BOPP01000134.1 coordinate 538,654, forward strand.
GAACAATGGGTAACAACAACTAACAATGACCGCTCATCTATTGGTTTTCAATTTAACACAATTAAAGAGCGATATTTAAAATGAAATATGAAATAATATACAAACGTTACTTTCGTAGCATCCAAGTGAGTAAATTGGGAGCGGGCGACTGAAGGTTAGCAATATTTATTTCAAATAAATTTTAAATAATTTCTAAAAGATTAATTTGTAGACGTATAACAAAAGCTCCAATGTAAGAAACGAACAAATAAACATGAAATACTCTACACATTCTATTTTACGTAGCATACAACTGAATCAAAACACCCAAAATTACGATCAAGAAGCGCAGTATTTTCAGAGCGGGCGACTAATTCGGGGCAGCAGGGTTGCCAACAATGCATATCGGGGGCGTGGGGTGGTTACTTTGCATATCCCAGCTGCTAGCTGCCAACTAGCTTCCCTCCCTCAATCCCATTTGTTTTGTTATCTACTGTAATTGTGCAAATGTTGGTATTGACCTGCTATTTTCAATTGCCTGAACCTTCACGTGAACAATCTCGTTGAAAATGGTCCCCTCAAAATCAGTTACACACTCACTGGAAGACATACTACACAGAATTATTCCTTATACTCGTTAGAAAAAGTATTTTTACTACATATCCGCACGAAATAACGAGTAAACACGCACTGCCCTGACACGCACATTCATTTTCAAAGAAGAATACACTGTGCTATTCACAAATTTGAGAATTCTAGACATCTGATCACAAGTGAGTCAGAACTTTCTTCCTCGGAAAAAATAATATGATCTATTCTGAACATTCTTCTCAGCGAACGGTACGTTAATTAATACTAACAAAACAGTCCATTTAAAATACTTTTGCATTGTGATATCATTGGCTTGTGAGTAATCACATTCGCAGACAGGTCAATCCATGCGAGGCCTGGTCTTGAAGCAGCGAGAGGGGAAGGAACGCCATCCATTCCCAGCTAGCTAGGGTTCAGTGCATTGTCGCCTGCGGCTTCTCTCCCCGGTCGCCGCCTGCCTTTGGCCCAGCGAAGGAGATGCGCGCGCAACACTCAGGCCCTGCGAATACGTAGGCCGAAGCAATAGGCCTACAGATCGCAGTAGAATGTACTGTGGGTGCAACGTTTTTGACCATGAGATAAACGGTTTATTGTAATTTTATTTCTCAAAATTCATCAAATTCTGTTTTGCATACCTCAGCAATGTTAGGGTTGAATGCATGCCACTGATGCCCGTGTAAAAGGGAGGACACTCAACAAGTCCCCACGAAAAAAGTCAAACACTTTTTATAACTACATAACTTACAGTAACATCAACTCTATTTCTTTCTTCTCTCCATTTGCGATTCAAGTGAAAATATTCGTTCACAAAATACAGACGAAAATGGGCTGAGCATTTCATTTTTATTTTAGTCGTTAGACAGAGACACCATCATGCATGCGTGCATCAGCGTTCAGACAAGTGATATTTATGTTTTCTATTGTATATTAAATGATATGATACAACGTAGCAAATGTTAGTCATGTGATAAAACCAATGACAAAAAATGTTAAAAACTTACTAAAAGGATGACATTTAAAATACAAAGGAGGATGAAAGGACACTTGACGTCAATGGAGGACGGTTGGCAACCCTAGGGCGCACCGCGGTATTTGTTTTTTACAGCAGACATAGGAACGACACAAGAGCGTCATTACAGATTAGAAGAAAATTTTAAACAGAATGTAGCTCCTGGGTCGTCCATCCTCTGGCATAGCTAACTGAAGGAGCACAGATGGATATCCTTTTAAAAACATTTTTGTGCTTTGCTTCAACAGTATAAAAGTTGCTAATCTGTTGAATTAAGTCGTAACGATTCATATTACGCCAGTGAAGCAGTTTAGTAATTCACAGCGCTTCTGTATGCTAATTAGTTGCGCACTGTAGCTGCCTTGGAATCCCTACAAAAACAGTTTTGTCTAGGATCTTTTACAGAATACTCTTTAAGGATCCAGCTAAAACAGTGTCAATCGATTCATCTGGTAACGAAGAATCGAATAAGTTTGGGGTCACTTACGTGTCTTAAACCCACTCAAAATGCATTTTAGACGGGGATAATGATGATGCTAACAGTAATAATAATATTATAATAATAATACCTATTATTATTCTCATTGACATTCTCTTGAAATGTCCTTGTAAGACTCCAAGAGTCCCTTACCAGAAGCTCATGAAGGGTTAAATGATACGCCAATTGCTAAGAATGGTGGACCGGAAGCCACCATTATTCACCGTCTATCCGTGATTAACGGATGAACACCCCGACAGGTTGCCCAATTACTTAGCAAACAAATTTGGGAGCATTATTTTAAAAGTTTTCCTGAGGGCATCCATTGTCTTATTCGGGACACAATACTCGATCATCTGCTTCTCTTATCAAATCGTTGCCACCCGAAAATGTGTCATCCGAATCAAGCTGCCGACTGATGCAATATCTGGTCCTGCATGGATCACACGAATATTCGTCCACCAACGCGTGAATCCACCCTCTAGTCTTGGCATTACGCATTCGTGTCAAACGACTTTTCGTACGCCAGGAGAGAAAAACTCCGACCAGGGTAAAAGCGAATAGTTCGCGGAGCGTCCGACAGATGGCAGGCGCTGTTCGTTTCTTTCCCGCAGCTCCCGCCCTCCACGCGCCACCAATTGACTGGTGCGCCCGCTGCTCCTCACAAACAATACTCAATTAACGGCCGCTCCACCCAATCAGCGCGACTCCCACTTAAGGGGGCGCCTCGGCTCTTGACCGGGGCCCTCCGGCTCGAGCAGCGCCACCTGCCGGCGACGCGACGCGATGGGAGCCGCCATCAGCCTGCAACACTACGATGACGCTAGAGGTACATACCGTACTTACTCCGGTGGGGATGGGATGATGACGACACGAAACCTTTCGCAATTAAAATGGACACAAAACGTTATTTTTTGTGATTTGTCCGAGATCTCGTTTGGGATCATGTACGATCCGAAACGTTTCCCATTAGCAATGAAGGTATAACGTATTTTATTTAATTTTATGGGTCAATTAGTCGTGTCTGAGTTTGGAAGGAAAGAAATGGTGTCAGGCGGACACAAAAACGTTTTTAAAGAAGTGGAAAGTAGTTGTATTCAATTGCAGCTTCGTCAGCCGATATCTTCTGACTAATCCAGGACCTTTGCAGAACCCTTCGAAGTTTGACGCTTCGATTCCATCACATTTCACGCGGCAATCTCATAATCAGTAGAGAAGAAACATTGTTCAAAGACGTCACGTATATACTAAGTTCCAGAGCACAAAACAATAAAATATTATCTAGAAAAAGTATTTATGATGGGGCCATTCAAGACATTGAGTTGTACCTGACCAATACAAACATTTCCTATCACGATACCACTAAGAAAATTGCGTGCGTCACAACCGGAATGAGCAAAGCAGTAGTCGAAAGGAACTGTTTTTACCCACTCACAACTCAGGACCTCAATTATTTCATTATTTATCCCTACTGGATGTTTGTGATCTGAACAGAAAGTAGATATTATAATGGATTCGGGAGACATTGTGGCTTATGCCAGTGCTTTTTCTCAAAAGTTTTATTGAAACCAGACAATTTAAATATAGTAGTATTTCATTTCATTCGAAAATGATTATTTTACAATAATAACCACAAACTCACGTAAATAAAGAAAACATACAATTATGATAAGTTTAAACACGATATCCTAGTCTAGATTTTCTACTCGGAGCAATTTATTACCTCTCTACAGCTCACTAATCTTCACCATATCGAATTACAGTGGTACGTGTATTTACTAATTCAAAAAACAAATCTGTGCGCCTTTCTTTTTTGATTAGCTTCTATAAAACAAGTTTTCGAAGTTCCAGGGTTTCTAAGCTCTGTTACATACGAGGATCGGCCAGGAAGTAATGCTCTATATTTTCTGCGTCATCCAATAATAAAGGTAGTTTAAAGTAGGTAAGTTAAAGCCTCTCTAAGGTTTAAAAGTCATGACGAATTCACTAGTGCAGTGGGCTCTGGTTTTCGAACTCTCGAAATTACATGGATCCTCGGTAACTTCCTGAACCTTTCAAAGCTGAGCGAAGGTAATTTATACAAATACATTTTATTTGCAATTGTAAAATTCATTGAATTATAAATAAACATTTCCACACAAATTTTTGAGTATTTTTCTGTAACTTTCCCTTTAAATCTTTTTATAAGTCATTTTCAAAGGTTTTTTAGGTCATCAGAATCCGAAATTTGAATTATTTAAACGAAATTGCAAGGTTGTTCAGGGAACACCATATAATTTTTCAGCAAAACGCACAGATGCCCAGTTATTTTTAACACATTTGACGAAATTTGCCATGGCTCTTGCAACATACTCCTGAATCGGTTTCTTTGGCATTGTAAGATAACTTATTTCATAATTCAGGCGTGTGTAACATTAAACAACGATCAAAACAATGTAAAAAAAAATCAATAGCAAAGTGGCCAATAACACAATCCACCTACTATTGAAGATACAGTCATTGGCCACCCCCTATGTGACTAAGGGCCCTATTTATAGTCGACACTTAAGTGTTTGCTTAAGCATTCACTTATTTTTATAAATGAGATTATCTGTACCATTAAGTGAACTCTTATTTTTGAAAGTGGAGTAACATCAAAGATGTTAATGAGTGTTAGGAATTATTGAAATCAATGTGGAAGACAGTATACCAACACGATATTTGAGAGACATAGAAAATCCTTTGGAAATGCATAGGTGACAAGAATTTAAGAAGAGGTATCGTTTTGACAATGATGCGGTTGTAAACATTAGTGCCTCTGTTGCTCACTCACAACGTGGGCATGAGGAATAGAGGATAACCATTACCACCTGTCCTAAAAATGATCATGGAAAACAGATTTTATGCAATATAGTTTTAGTTACGTAATTTGATTTAAATTGAAGTACACCGGGGCGTATTTTGTAGGTTATTCTGCGAGTACCATGTTTTACAGGTTATCTTACAATGATGATCACAATGCATCATGCAGTAGTGAGTAAGCAGTCGGTCAGTCCGTCAGTGTGAGTATGCAGTCTAAGTCACTCTCAAGTGGAAGCTGAGCTGTGAAGTGTGCATCGCGGTGAACAGCAGTGCAGTGGACCCTGATCAGCTCCGTGAATTGTGGTCAGCGCAGTGGACCGTGTACAGTGCATCAGACTCTGCGATAGAGTAGAAGTGAATAGTGTAAATAAATAATAAAGAGAGTCATGTGTAAGGAAGGAAATAATCAAGTGAAGAACATAAGGACTATGTAACCTATCTGTAAATAAATCAAGCATTTTAGTGCATCATTAAGAAACAAAATAAACGTCTTCGTTAAAATATTACCTGTGTGTTTTAATTCACCACTGAGAAACGTTACAATATGAAAAACTTTGTTATTTTATTATTTTGTCGGTTGCCATTTGCAGATCTCTATAGAATAAGTTAACCCTCAGTTTGTAGTATTTCTGATATGATTACAGAAATATCTGAAGTGATATCGATCATCAAAAAGTTCATAAAATTTTCATCTGTTGTACAACAATAATTATACAACACGCAAAATTACTAATCATACAAAATCGGAAAAATTCAACCAAAAGCAATTATTTGCACAGGATTTACCGCATCGAAGCAACGAAACAAAATGTATACTCTATTTTCTGTTGATACGTCTCGATAAAACCAGATGCTATTCCCACGCTTAAAATATCGCCAAAATTGTAAACAAGATTGATACGGCCAATTAGAGATTATCTAGTAACCAATAAAGCAATGTTGCCGAATATTATGAAGATAAATATTGCCTGAGTGCGACTCTCGAGTAAGTAGGGGTCTATGAATATGAAACTGTCATAAGGGTCCACTTATTTTAAGTAAATGCTCATTACTTATCGTAGAAGTGTCGACTATGGATACGGCCCTTATTATGCAAAGCTAGGCTTCTAATTTTCAGCTGACATCATGGCCCGTCAATAAGATTCGGAGCTATCGTGTGACAGCGTGTCGATGACCCTCGTTGGTCGGGTGAGCGTGTGGACAAATCCCTCCGAATGCGTGAGGGGCATTGACTTGGTGATGCGATCCGGGTGCGAGGGGGCGAGGGGGCGCTGGCGGGCGCAGCTGGACATGAAGGGGCGGGCGGAAAGAGATTCTTCATTCTGCCAACTGCTCACGCGCTCCGAACAACGGGCCCGGGTCGCACTCATCACTACTTTTATAGCTTTGAAGTGTATTGGCTTCATGGAACATTAAACGAAAGATGGACACTTTTCCCCTTCGTAATTCTACTGTCTCTTCGGACGATAAATAACGATATCTTTATAATACATTTTGTATTAACTTCTTCTTTGTAAAGATATTTACATTATGGTCTGTGTTTATTCTTTAGAAACATCGTTTCGACGTAATTTTTCTCTAATAATAGCTTTTATTTCCATAATTCAATTGATGGTGATGGGCACTAAGAAATGTTATTCGTCCCGTAGTAATAGCTGCAATAATTGGCATGGCATGACAAACATAGTAGCATAGAAAAATAAAGCGTCAATTAAGTACGTAGAGGGGATATTGAAGACTTTTTTACAATTTTATAGTTCAAAAGGTGACACGGAGATTAAATTTAATTTTGCTAGAAACTTGAACAATATACTATTAAAAGACTTGGGATTTTATAAGAAGTAAGTGTTGCAGTTATTGATATCAACAAGTATTTATTGTAGTTTTTATTAACATTAATAATATAAACTATATTTCAGAAACTCACGAAACGAGTGTATAGAGAGGGATATAATTGCATGAATGGTATGTTCAAGAAAACGAGCGACGATGGGAACGAGTGTTCTTATTTACTATGAGTGCAATTAAGCAATGTAACTAAAATAAATACTAACATAAGAGATTATTAAAAAAACGCATTTGAGTAATTTTTGAAAAACAAAAAAATACAGCAAATTGACGTTTACGTTCTCTTAGACAGCGAATTTCGTACAAACCATAGAAAGAAAATTTGAAGAAAAAATTTGGAGCCGTTTTCGGGAAATACGATGCAACTGGGCGTTTCTGAAAATGCGCTATTTGGAGCTCAGTTTAAAAAACACCTTTTGAGTTTTTGACAAACTTCCTACGAACTCATTTAAAGGCCTTGTACTCGCAAATGCAATAATGTTTACAAATCGCCGATATAAAGTTTGTAGTTCTTTTCCTCTTTTTGATTTCAATTTTTCGATCCTCTAATGGCAAAATTGAAATATGACTTTGAGGATAGTATATATGAGTAAAAGCGGGAAATTAAAGAATAATTCATTTTAAATTTTGTTTGTGTGAGAAGAGAAAGAGAGAAAGAGAGAGGGAGAGAAAGACAGAGAGAGAAAGAGAGAGGGAGAGAGAGAAAATGTCAGCAACCAGAGAAAATAGTCGCCAAGGCAACTGTAAGTAATACACTAGAGCGGAATGTTTCACGGCCGCTGAGGGGGGCCATTTGCGATGGCGCAAACCTTGTACTTCTTTACTGATGCACTCGCATAATAAAATTAAAGGCACGAATGATCTGAGAGTGAGTCACTCTCAAATCAAGACAGTATCAAGAAGTTCAAACAAAATACGATTCATCCACCCTTTCGCAGCCTTATCCAGCTTTGAATGGTAAGGCAAGCAAATGCAAAGAAGACATGCTCAAAGGCTGAAACAATGTTGGCTAGCTTGTACCAGACGCGCTGTTGCCGGGCCAGTCGAGAGTCAATCATATTATTAAAAAAACCGACGCGTCAGTAGTATATGTAAATAAAATCATTTGAACTTAATTGCATGCACTAACAATCAAAACCCATTAAACGGATATGGATTAAAAGCACAAAGAAATCACGCATTAGTCCTTACAAAGCGAAAAGAAGTACGCAACACTCCAAATCCCATGTCGGACGAGATCCATAATTAAGACCGTCATTTCCCTCCAGCATGAGAGTAAAGTGGCAGAAATAAATCCATTGCATTCATTTCCTCTCATTTAAATTCTTTGCATACAAAATATTTCCGAAATTGAATCTACAATTCAGCAAATGAATGGTTATTCCACGTCGAATGGCTATCCAATTAGCCACCTTCGAATAAAATTGATAGAATTCATAATCAGGATGTGTTTCCCGCTGCAGCGCATTGGAATGTCCGCGTTCAGCAACGATTGGAACATGTGAACGCGCTTCTTCCAACTGAAAATAAACATACAAGTGCCCAATAGAACACCAAATTTTTCAACTTATTGAATTCGAGAGAAAAAAATTAAAACACTCTTTAAAATAAATTTTAATTACGTTTTTGAATCATTATTGCCATTCTATAAATGTGCCCAGTAGTTAGGTTTTCTAGCTGACAAAGTCGACATATTTGACTTACGCAATTTGTCATAGCAACAGATGCTAAAATCTGAAGCCATCTGCATTATTACGTTTCAGATAAGCACTTCAAACATGAAACTCCGACCGAGGTGCCATGGCAAGCGAGTAGTATGATATTCGTATATAGCTTTGGGTAATTTTCTGGCTAAAATTAATGAGTTGCAAACGTTATTGTAAAAAATTGCTGCAAATGTGATTAGACTAATACAATGTACAATGTATTGTAACAATGAACAATTACTGTATTGCTGAGAAAGAAATAGTATTGTTTTCTCATTTAAAAGCAGTTGGGAAGCAAACAACTAAATTAAGGTAACGAACAAAACATTGAGGCGTTGTACATCACATCAATCATGGAATGAACTTCAGAATCCTACGTCTTCAGAACGCTGCCACCTACAATCGGAAACTGTGTGATCGACGTCTTCACTTCTCCTTAATTGTGATAGAAGAGAAAGATTTCATACATTTGTTTCATTGATAATCGGTCAGCGCATCACTGAATAAATAAAACCTACTGTTTTCCAACAGTTTTCAGTCATTTCTTCTTTATCTCCTACAGCAGTAGATGCTGCAACCGAGCCTTGACCTGTGACTTCATGATTCACATCTACGTTAAGGCTAAATATCCCGACACTAGTACAATTTGTAGCCACCACGTGGCAGCACCAAAATAAGTAAAATTTACTTTACCGATTATGTCTGAACCAATGGTCCGATTTTCGATCTGTAAACGGCATTTGACGCCTTTTTAAAATAGAATTTACACTACGATGACCTTTTTCCAAAAATCTAACAAAAACGCGAATTTGAAATTAGTTCTCAAACTTCCGAGAACAAATTTAAAAATGTGGTCTTATAGCACGATGGCGACATGCTTCCTAAATCCAACGCCGTGACAATCACGCAAATCGGACGAATAGGAGCGTCGTAAAGTGAAATTTACGAAAACACCTCCCCCCCACACTTCCTCTTCTGCGCCGTTGCAACACCCACCCGCCCGTTGTGGGCCCTGTCAGCGCGGTGGCACGGCCAGGCATGGCGGTTAAAACGGTGCTACGTCTAAGATTAATTTTTAGCTCTGCAAATAACTCAGCAATTAAAAAATAACAGTATCATTTTTCAGCTTTATGGGTACTGGCCTGCGATGACGCAGTTATTCTCGTATTAACAAATAACAGAGTTCACACCCTTATGATCATCTTCTTCTCCTCTACTCCAAGGATGGGTTCATGAC
>BOPP01000134.1:566573-581305 GCA_017312745.1 Gryllus bimaculatus
AGTCGCAATCGAGTCAGATCCCAACAATAAGAATGAGGTGGCTCGGATGACAAACGTAGTAGACACCGTGGGCAATGGAGGCGAAGTTGTAAGGGAGAAAAACACCGAGAAGCGAGCCGATCAGTGAACTTGGTGTGAGCATTCCACGTTGTCTATTTGCGAACCACTGTCCAGTGCCATATTGAACTTGGAAATCCCGCCCCCCCCTTCCCTTCACGCCACTTTACGAGAGTCTAGGCTCGTTCGTGCCCTAGTCCCTGCTCTAGTCCCTTTGCGGGCAGGGGATGAAAGACAACCGCCCTGATGCATTTGAGCCAAACAACCTGCTCAAATAATTTTCACAATTGACTGGAATCAGACCTTCAGAGAAAATTCAAGAAGTTTCACAAAAACTCTTAAACACAAACATGGAAGTGAAAGATTCGAGATATTATAAACAATAAAGCGATACTATAGTGGTACATACTTTGGTTTCTACTCCAGTTTTTACTCGAAGGAGATTCCAGCGAGACCAAGAACAAGATAAAAGAAAGTTTTATTCAAAAAAAAGCAAAGAAGTGGAAAATTTTTCCAGAATCATCCGAAATATGAACAGGCGACTGTAAACCAATCAATGGAATGTTTACAGATCGAGAACGACAAAATAAATACAACAAAAAAGAGAGATTCACGAAAAGATGGAAAAGAATACGAAAATTATATATAAGGGCTTACAAACAGAGTAGTGTTAATTTGATTATAACGAATAAAACCTGAGATCGAAGAAATTAATTGGGCGCAAAACAAATTGAAAAATGGAAAGTCCCCGGCTGTAGATATCATTCCAACGAACTATTTCAAGATAAGGAAAGAAATTGGGCGAAACTAAACAATTATGCGATGTGATCGGAAAAAACAGGGAACAACAAGATTTGAAACGCACTTATATTATTCCCATACCAAAAAAGGAGACAGCCGAGATTGTGGCAAATAACAATACAATTGCATGAATACCGTGTGATTCAGCCAATCGGCAACAAGTCATCCGTCGAAAAAAAAGAAAAAGGTATTAAAAATGTGTTACTGTAAGCATATACTTTAAGATTTTCAAAACAATTACATTGAAAGAAACCTCATTTTTTATCTACTCTCGGAATGTTGTGTAGAATTGCATTACGTCGCGTAACGTTGAGTAAAGCATTCCTAAAGATCATACTCACAGAAGAAAGATTCCTTCGTTTTTAAAATTGTTTTGATGTTCCATATATTTATATCATTGTGTCCAATATTGTCAAGAAAGAGTCACGTCACCTGGTTTTGCACTACTGCAATTTCTACAGATAACTTTTCTAGAAATCACTTTTTATAAAACAAAGAAAATGGAGGAGAAACACGGTCCAATGCACAAACAGTCTAGAAGTTGTTTTTTTTTTTATCCAATTGCATCAACACCCTTTATTCATTTACGTAGTCTGATTAAATGATCACCAGAATTATTTATTTCCTTCAAAAATATACAATATAACAATTTTATTTAAATAAAATAACTTACCAAGTAAGCTGGATAATTCTATCTTATTTCAATGCTGTGTTGCGTGCGTTGGAGTCAGGATACAGCTCACGACCGCTATTCTACACTTTTTTAAAATCTTGAAGTCGTAGGCTTCCTCGCCAGAGTCAGTGCAGATCTTGCTGTCCGGGTGACGCCGGCGTCGAAGAGTAATTGCCGATGTTTCGACATCTTGTTGGTCTACCATGTTCATACCATCTTATGTATGGCGCATACCAGCCCTAAGGAAGACCACGACAAAATGTCGAACGTCGGCCAAAAACAGCCTTCGACGCGATGTCACCCCGGACGCCAAGATAATGCATTTTTTAAAATTTGGTCGCGAAAGTACAGAACATTTTTAAATTAGTTGATTATTTTACTTTTACTTTTACTTTTACTTTTTACTTATATATTTCTACTTGGGAAAGAGATCACCAGATGAACCTCTTTAAAGCAGAATAAACGTCGTTTTGATAAAAATCGAGTTGTACGATTAAAAGAGCTCGTGCAGTATTACTCCGCTCATTTATACGGTATTTGACAAGGAAATGATCTTAAGACCAATGGTGGAGTGATAACAGAAGACCTTAAGAGTAAGAATATTAGTATTAGTATTCAAGAAATATGAGGAGATGGAAGTAATGCTGATATTTACACCAATTAATTCCTTTTTTTAAATAGTTAAAATCGGAATCAATAGTTTGAGTAAACGCATCAAAAAAATTTTAAAATGTTATTCGAAAGAAGACGGATAGATGAAAAAGCATGTTATGCACTACTATTAGCAGACAGTTTTACCTCGTCTGTAAAAGTAGTATAGAATTCTTACTTTGATATCCGTGGAAAAAGATTGAGATGCAAAGTGACGACCAAAAACCGATGTGTGTTGGCTTGCGTGTCCGCATACCCTCCGGGGGCTGGCCGCAGGACACCGGGCTGGCCGGCCATCGCGCTGACAGAGGCCCACAACGGGCGGGTGGCGAGGAACGGGGCAGAAGGTGAAGTGGGGGGGGGGGGGAGGCGAGATGTTTCGTAAACTTCACTTTACGACGCTCCTATTCGTCCGATTTGCATGATTGTCACGGCGTTGGATTCAGGAAGCATGTCGCCATCGCGCGCCCAATTTAAATTTGTTCTCGGAAGTTTGAGAACTAATTTCAATTCGCGTTTTTGGCTAGATTTTTGGAAAAGGTATCGTAGCGTAAATTCTATTTTTAAAAAGGCGTCAAATGCCGTTTACAATCGAAAATTGGATCATTGGTTCAGACTTATCAGGTAAGTAATTCCCCCTGTGATAGTGCTGCGATCTATTGAATTTTCCTACAAGTATTTTTCGGTGCATTTAGCCTTAATTTGATTACGGCAGTGGAGTACCGGCGCCCTGGTGGCTGATAAGTAGCGCCATTTAGCGGTAAACTAAGACATTATGTCTGTGATTAAATTCCTAATTTTACAGCCAACGAACTATTCCCCAATAATATCACTGGAAAATTTTACATGACGTATATAGACGACATGTACCGGTCTGACTTTCTTTCCCAAGGAAGACATGCAGAAGTTCTTGACCCGTTTCGAAATTCGACTTGATCGGAAAAGAACTTACTGTCTCAGGTAAAAGATATCAGGACGCTAACCAGAAAAAGTGTTGACTGCCTGTCACGCTTGCAACAGGCTTCAACAGGACGGAAAATGCTTTTCCGTCCCGGCGCCGGACTGCGGCGAACAGGCCGGCCGTTTCTCACAGGACTTGCAACCGGGGATGTAAATTGAGGACCACAAGGAAATTGAGAGTGCAAATTGCGGACCGACCCAGAGAAAGGCATTTGTAAATTGCGGGCCGACTACCACGTCCAATTGCAGGTAAAAGTGGAAGGTGACTTTTTTTCGAAAAAAGTTCCGTAGCACCTTCTCCAATCTTCCAGACTTAAGAGTGGCATATTCCGTTTCAAACATGCATTGGTTAAAATTGGTTTTCATTCAGTTGAATCATTTGTTGATTGAATGAATTCTGATTTCCTTTCCATTTTATATCCTTCCATGTTCTCAGCTCTTATTGTATAACGCTGAACTTAAAATTTGGACAGTATTTTAGTGCTTTCTTTGCTTTTCATTTTGATTTGGCAGCGGGTCTGGAATATTTTCAAGTGGGCACAAGAAAAAGGTGGGCAGCAGCTCAGCAGCGGTCCCCCTAACGCGCTTACCTGCGCAATCAGTCCTTTTCCTTACCTGAGTTGGTTTGGACCGCTATTTACATATGGAATTAGAAAGTAAGTTTCGCGAGAAAATATTAAGGGATTATTTGTCCGCAATTTGTACATGGCCCTTGCATCGCGTGGGAACGACGCCATTGTCGTCGCGGAGCCAGCAGCTCAACGCGCCCCTCAACGGGTATCTCCAGGAGCCCAACAGGATGGCGGTGCACTGGATCCAAGATTCCTTGGCAGTGATGAAACGAGAGGCACGATAAAATGGGAGAGTGCGTAGAAAACGAGAACCCGCTTTGCCGATTCGCACTTCCTTAGGAAGTGTCAGGGATCTGAATCTACAATCAAAAAGTGGAAAGCTGGCGCGCTGGCCTCCGGGGGGCTCTTTAGCCAAGAGAGCTTACGTTGAGAGGCCTTGGATCGCACAGTAAGATTGGTCTGTAAGGAAGTGACAATAATTATGAATGATCAATTCGACAAAATATGCGTGTGAAGAAGACAACGGAGGTGACGGTACTCTGGGACGAATAATATTACTCTTTGACTTGCAGCAGGAATCAAATGAAATGACTTGATCACTTTCTAATTTTTTTCTGTACATCTTAAATGAAGAAATTATTTAAAATATTACTTTTAAGAGATAGTTCATTTCAGTATTTAAGAAAAGATGCTCATTAAAAAAAGCAATTGTATGCCAGAATATCTGACCATTATATACTATTTCGATTGACAAGAATGCTGCACGAGATGCCTGTGTGCTAAAGATGAAGATAGAAATAAGATTGAATCAAAATCATGATTTCGTCGATAAACTACTAAAAGCAGAAAATGTATCTTCATTACATAAACATTGTCCACCTTGTCACCTTTTCGGATGCGTTTACTTTCGGTAACTTGTTATTCAGACCTAAAAAGAAGCAAGTTGTGACCTTGTTACTGAGAAACACAACTTGATTTTCGTTACTGAAACTGGTTACAGGTATTTTAATTATTAAATTTGCTCGGACCAGGATTTGAAATTGTCTTAGCTCAGTGGTTAGAGCAACTGGGCGTAAACCAGGAGACCCGAGTTTGAATCCTGGTAGGGGTGACAATTCTTTGAACAAATTTAATTGTTCACAGAATGAAGAATGTATTGCATATGTGGATTGAACATTCAGTAGGGTTGCCAGAGGAAAGATGTGTATGTGCGGTGGATGTGGAGTGCAGGTGGCTCTGGCAGCAGGCGCCCGCCCTTATCGATCCCATTACGCTAGGGAGGCGGGGAGGGAGGGGGAGAGGGATGGAGGGAGGTGGCGCTCGCCGCAGCCGCCCAAGGCCCTTTTGCCCAAGGCACAGAAGGCTGTTGCCAAACGGCGCAAATAACAGCGTTTGCTTACGAGATTAACACACTGCAGAAAATTCACTAAGGTGTAGTTATTTATTTCGTTTTTATGTAATTATTGAGTAATTGCAGGGCGCAACAACAGGACAATAAATCATAGAGCCAGATCATAGAATGGTAGATATACCAACACCGTAATAAGGGAGCGTAACAACAGCACAGTGTAAGAAAGACAAGACGGCTCGCTAAATATTGATTGGCTCGACGTCTTAACCATTTTACAAATTAAAAAAAAGATTATTACTTCCTCGTGTACTACTTAAGAATAATACTATATTTTAATTTCTCGTATACGAATTATGTGGTATACAGAAAATTATGCAATGCTGCGGGAAAGAGATTTTTATAGAAATACACGATTATCGGGTTCCCAGGTACAGAAAAACGTTCACCTGGAAAACGGACCGCCCCTTCGGGTAACCTAGGTCCTGGAGATTCATCAATAGCCTAAATGCGTATGCACTGCGGAGACGAGAAGGGGCCAACAAGCCGCCCGGACCTTGGTTCGGGTAGTTCCCTGTAGGGCTCTTGAATTCGTCATGGTAATTGCCCGATACTCTGGGTAAAGAGTAGGGACTTCTTCAGGGTGCATGTGAATAGCGCAATGTTTGGACTCCGGTACTAGCCTGGATAGCTAGTAGCTCTGAGCTGCGGCCCAACACAGGCATCGAATGGGGCGGTTGCCGTGAGTGCAAACTGCATTCCAACGGGATCCAGGTACCAGCCTGTCGGCGTACTTGTGCGGCGGCGGGGGGTGCAGTTGAAAGCGAAACAAACCCCGGGGATTTGGCCTCCTGATAGATCCTGAGTTAAGTGTGAAGTGGTAGCCCCTCGCAGAGAAACGATGTCTGTTCGACTGTCCGTCATAGTAGGCTTATATATATATATATATATATATATATATATATATATATATATATATATATATATATATAATGCCGCTTTTCAACAATTTGACCATATAGCGCAACTGTGATTTTTAAACTGTAGGGGGAACTGCAGAGAGAAGACGTAAGGACAATACAAACATTCATGCACGAGGCAGCATTTCAGCCATAACGACCTCGGTTAACCAGGCCGACAGGATGATCCCTTTGTAACGTGGCTTTTGAACGCATAGCGAAATAACTCCAGCTCACTTAGTACTCAGGTAGATACCTCCCTGGGCTCTGCCGGAGCCTCAACTGTGAAGTTGGTTACCCTTGCGGTTCAAACTCCAATGGTCGAGTCAGATGACGCACAAAGTGGCCAAAGCCAAACTGAGCTTCCCTCAGAATCCCCAGCCTCCCTCTACGCGGGCTGGGGGTGCAACGGGTCGGCTGACCACGGGTCAACCAGGGGCGGCGGTGGCGTGGAAGCGCCGAAGGACGATCAGCCGAATCGCCGACCACGCCGCGCACTCCGAGTTGGCAGCTCCCAGCGCCGAAGACTCGGACCGCCGCTGCGACCGCTGCGGTGGACGAAGGGACGGCCTGGGAGCGAGATGCGACCTGAAGAGGCGACGTCCGGGCAAACCCAGGGGCTCCTCGAAGGACCCCATGACAAAACCCACACCAATAAAGCTAAGGTCCCACCTTAGACAACGGACGGCAAGACCGTGGGGCAAACCAACGGGAAGGTAGAGACGGCTTCTCTCGCCATGGAGGGGCAACCGCACAAGTTCCTCACAAACACACAAGCTTAACCAACCCATCAAGTATAATCTCAATATGCAAGTGACTCTGAAGTATCCCTCAGTGGATCTCACTGATCACTCAGGCAAATACACGCTTCAGTGAAGAAAGCCGTCAAAGCAACATTTACTTCGTCCACTGTTATAGTTATACTGCAGCACTAAGTCCACTGCAGCACTAAGTCAGGATATTCCACATCACCTACGCAAACTGATCACTAGCGAGCGGCGTGTGGGATTAATTACTATATGAAGAAAACAAAACAGTGAAGAAAGAATTTTTTTCTTCGACACTAGTTCCCCTTTCATGATTTTGAATTGCGAAAAGATGCAGAATACATACAAATACAAAACACCGTACAATTATAATACTTTTCCAGAAGAGTTAATAACACAGGATATAAATAAATTAACAACATTGGAGGTAATACCTGGTAAGAACTTCGTAGCCTACATTAAGTGTAATACTTTCTGACTTTCATATTTAATGAATTTAATGAATACAATATTAAATACTTTTGAATCATAATTTTCGTTAAGATGACAAAATTTATGAAGACCGTATCGTAGCTTTCCAGTGCCTAGATTTTATGGAAATAGTGGAAAAATGGAATAGTGGTTTGTCGAAGATTGATTTTTTCTTATGCAGGGCAAGAATTTAACAAGAATGAGATATTTTTGATAATTTTATTACACACGATTTAAGAGAGCAAACCATGTTTATTTGAACATAACCATAAAAACCTTAGTTTCACTGTTTATTCAATGTTGAATATAAATTATGTACAAAGAATTTAAAAGATTTTTTCGTGATATTCTGAATACACAGTGAGGTCCAGTCTTCCAAACTAAAATCATTGGTTCATTTTGCAGACGCGCCGCTTTCGATCACAGTTGTCTACCGCGCAGTTTTGTACCTTCGATCTGAGGAAACAGAGAGCTCAGGGGGGCTGTAAGTTGCAGATTGCATTCGCACCTGCACGGTGTATGTACGTTTGTCCACACATCTCCAACTGCAATTCATAACTTGACCGGGACATTCTTTTTCTGTCGTTATCTCATTTGTTAGGATAGACTGGGCGTGACAACCGCGGAAGAGATCCATCCTAAACAAATATATTATCTTTCTTTTCATGTGCGAGCCCAAACTTAATGTGAGGAAGAGAATGAGCGGGAGCTAAGTAGCCGGGAGCGAGGGGAACGGGGAGGGAACAGAGAGGGTCGGGGCGGATTGGGGAAGAGCTCGATGGAGAACAGGAAGGGAGCGATAGAAAGGAGGATTCGACGACGAAGCAGGAAGTGGGGGCCGGGCAGAAGAAAACGAAGAGCGGCGGGAAGGGGCGAAAGCCGGAGAGACTGAAACGCCAATCTCTGGCACGGGCGACGGGCAGGTCACTCCTGCCATCTGAGATCAAATCAATCGGGCAGGATGCGTGTTTCCAGGTTAGGGGTATTCCCAAAAATTTAAGTTTTTATATGGTCTTCAATGGATGTTTTAAGGG
Source organism: Gryllus bimaculatus (assembly GCA_017312745.1). Classification (NCBI taxonomy): domain Eukaryota; kingdom Metazoa; phylum Arthropoda; class Insecta; order Orthoptera; family Gryllidae; genus Gryllus; species Gryllus bimaculatus. The sequence continues at coordinate 574,867 of BOPP01000134.1, forward strand.
GCAAAATTATTATTATTATTATTATTATTATTATTATTATTATTATCTGAGGGTTTTCGTTTTTTAAGGATATTTTTTAATCTCGTGTGCATCACAATTCAAAAAATAGTTTCGTATAATTATTCCAGGTACATATATTACTGGGCTAAGCCGCAACGTTTTTGAGTTACGCACAACGAGGTTTCAGTATTAAAAGTGTCGCAGTTGCATGCGCGCTTGTTTTCGGTTATTTCATTATTAGGATATTAATAAAAAAATGTTCATCATCAATCGGACTCCGTTTGCAGCAATAGCACACGGTGTTGTCGATCGGCGATAACTGGACAAACCCGCATCTTTGCTTAGTGGACGACCACAAATTACGTAACGCAAATATGTAGTATTTTCAGTACCCCCGCTCCCTCTTGTAACGTACCGGTAACGCGCGCTTGGAGCCCCCCAATTAATTACGTAACTCTTGCGACAGCACTCCCACCCTTGTAAATTGAAGATGTGAAAATAAAGTATAGCACAGTAAAAACAATTTGTATTTATTTTACTAGTGATGTATATTAAAGTAATTAATGATAAATAAGAAATTAGTTGGCGATGCTGACTGCACCTAACAATAAGATTGTGGCAAGTTGTGAGTGAATGAAGAATGGTTGGGCAAGAAATGGTTGATCACAAGTTATGCACACGCCGTCCTGGATGATGCAGGAGCGAGAGCATACAGCACCAATTTATATGGATTCTAGATTAGACTTCGTATCAGTTTTGAATATTTTCTTCGTAATCTTGCAAATTATGTAAATATGTTCAAAAATATTTTCATTTATTGTAACAATTTACAACGTATACCTTTAGTTTATTTATGTATTTAAAACAAATTAATTAGTTAATATTTTAATGTTTTAGCACAGGACTCAAAAAAAGGAAGTATTTCAACAAATGTCGAAATTTGTTAATAAAAAATAAATATCAATATAATGTAACGCTTAACACCTCCTACCCCTATGTAACGCAGGGTAACGCTGCCACCGACCCGCTTCCTCCTTTTTAGCGTTACGTAATTTATGGGCGACCCCTTAGCGAATTCCCTCTCTTATTGGTCCGGCGCGGCGCTCCGCCTTGGGCGAGCGAAGGCGTGGGCGTGGGGGAGGGCGTGGGCGAGGGCACGGGCAAGCGATCGATGAGCCGCCGAGGGCGTGGGCGAGGGACCGGGCGCTAAACGCGCTTTGTCGCGCGCGCGGGCGCCAATCACTGCGCGGGGGCGGAGTGGGGGCGAGGCGACGCGCGATGAATTTACGACCGGGCGCCGACACTCCCTCCCCCCACCCCAGCTCCTAATATGGACGAACGCAATTAGCACAGGCGCGACCAACCACACACTTTTACCGCTGCCAATCCCAGAACCCTGTTTTTCCCCTCACGACTCATCTTTTTCACTTTTCCTCGCAATGAAGTACTTACGATCTTATTGAAGTTATAATTACAGAACTTCACTAATACTGCATAAACATGGTGTAGTATTTTATTCAGTGCAACAGTTCTTTTCATTCTACCATAAATATAAAAAAAAGTTGCTTTTCCATAATGCAACATGTGAATAGCAACATGTGAATTTAAATGGGGTCGAGCTCTTCTTCGGAGTTTTGCTGTTGCATCACATTAGCTGTTCATTAGTTGTAGCGTGAGCATTTATAGACCGAGTAAATGAATTAAGCTAGTACGTACAGAATGAGAAAAGGCACAAAAGCAATTGCTTTTTTTAGTGAAACTCGAATTTGGTTCATTGTTTTTAGACGTTTCCCGAGTTCCTGGGTTTGAAACGAAACCTCAGATATCTCTCACCTAGCTATATGTAGCTTAGATTCTGTGCGCGCACGAAATTAGTGATAAATATTACTCTTTCATTAGAACAGCCTCGGTGCGCATTGCGAACTCAATCGGCGGGACGTTCAACACTCCATGGGGAGAGGTAAGCGAATAGACGAATGAAACAAAGACTAACTTCCCTTACGCAGTTGAATCTGATGCTGTTGGAGCTGATGATGCTGTTGGAGTAGTGATAAGTGAATCTAATGTGAAGAAGTCATAAATATTGCACACAGAAATGTATAACTGCAATTTTGTCCCTACAAGCTCAAATTAATACTCTGCCAGCAGGGAACATCAATCCCTTTGGGGGGATCATTTCCAGTACCCCCTAGTCAATTCGCACCGTGGATATTCTACATTTAACATTTGCGCCATGAACAATGCGAAATAAGCAATGGAAATGTTCACTTGAATCGCGCCAAGCACTCTCGGGCAGCACTGGTGGCGAAAGAAATATTCACAACAACAGACGATTCATTTGGGTTATTTATCGGTGGGAGTCAATTCGGTTCCATTTGCTCCCTGCTGAACACCGTTCTACTAACTGCCATACGGCGTTATCTACATCAGTTTGGGGGTTCCGGTGGGTAAGGGGTTAGCTTACTGGCCTCTGAACCACCAGTGTGCGGGTTCGATCTCGGCCGAGGTGGCTCTGGAAGTATGCCCGGCAAAATTAAATTTCACCGACAACATCGAGTTAACGAGACCTCACTTTCTCCCAACCTTACTGCCCGGATATAGTTAACTGAGACCGACATCTGACAGACAAAGTGAGCGTCAAATCCCACGAGCATTTAGGGGATCGCCCGCGAGGTGCGCCTGCTCGATTAAGGTCCCCAGACCCACGTCGAGGGTAGGCTTCCAAGGAACCTTGGGTCGAAAAACGCGGGTGCGGAACTGCCAAATTGCAGTCGCCCCACAAATAATCCCATACGATAAATAAATACGTCAGTTTGCACAAGGCGACGCTGCATGGTGAGTGAAGTTTTTCCCAAAATTACGGAAATTACGAAGATTAAGAAGGGTTCCTCCTCTTCCACCCACTACAGATTACTCCATAGTTATTTTATTACCTACCTAGCTCATCACAATAAAATGTTTTCACTGTTACTGAAACAACTAGATTTCAAAATTTAATGGCAACCATTTATCTACAACAATGGCATGGTTTTAAGATACGCCTTTTAATTTCGGCTCCCCAATTTTATAATGTAGGTTGTTCAGGGGGCGAAATGGTGGCAGAAAAGATGGGAGAGCATTTTCAGAGAAGCTGCAACGAAACATCACCTCTTCTATCAGTAGTTTTTTGTCAGACAAGAGTGTTCTCTGTCCAAACGAAATGAAACCTCTCCTTACGAATTTCGTGGTTTATACTGAGCTTTCTGTATTAGCTTGTGATGACAATGCGAGCCCGTGACGTCTCTGGCGGATTCTCTGAATTATAGCAATGCCAGATGGTTCGAGTGAAGAGCTGCCCAGGAGCTAATGCGATCTTTTGGTGATGATCCGAACAGGAAACATCTGACAATCTACGTCAAGGAACTTCGTACGAAAGAAATGAGTGTTCGGTCAACAGAGAAGAAATTCGCGCGGCTTTTGGGGGAAAATTAATCTCCGAAGCGCCAAGTTTGAAATGTATAATCCTTGCCTCTGAAACGCCTTCAAAGGACATCAAAATACCCTCTTAAAAAAACAAGGCGCCAAATTTGAAGTAATTTGGCGGTCAATGCCAACACAAGCTGTTATCGTGTTTTGCTTTATTTTTACTTTCCCTTATACGTACGTATATACGGAGTAATATACGTAGTATAAGGAAAGTTATGTAATGCTGCGTCTGTCTGACAGGTGTCTTGTGACCACTACTAGCGACTAAATTATATTTGGATTTTTTCCAAATTGAAGAAACCCGCGTTGACCTTGCTCGAGTCGAATCTTTGAGATTTTCAGGAAAAAATCTGTAAAATTTGGAGCTGGTTTACATCAAGCATCCCAGACCTTCTCAAAATGTTTTAAAAAACAGAACACCATTTTCTTTATATTTCTTGTATGTTTAGAGTAAAATACACTTTTATAGTTGGTATGTCAGATTTGCAGCTGTATCTACGAATTTTTGAAAATTTCAAAAAGTTTTCCAGATGTCTTACAACTACAAAATTGAATTTAGAGATTCTTCCTTCAAATAAAAGTCGTTCTCCATGGTGAGATCTTTCATTAAGGTCAGGTAAATGTTTTTGAAAAATTTAGTATTTTTCGCGTAATATTGCACGCAATATGTGCAATTTAAAAAAAACATTTCACTAAGATTTTCTCAAAAACAGACCTAAAAATTTTCTTTAAACTTTTGGTAGTGATAGTGCTAAATGTACTCTATAAGACGACAGACACCATATCGTTCAATTCTTCGGTGTTTTTCAAAAAATTACACAAATATAATTTTTTGAAAGCTATATAACGCCTTTAATATGCACATTTCTAGCAATTTGTAAACACTATTGTATTTGTGAGTTAATGTGCTTCTGTTGAAGTTTTCTGAAAAAATTTAAGCGCCATTTTCTTAAAAACGGCTACAAAATTTTCAAAGTATGTTATCATTTAGGACGATTTTTTACTGTTCTTTAATATCCTTAAAATAATATTTCCGTTCTACCATTAGGAAACCGAAAAATTCCGAAAATTAAAAAAAAAAAAGTACTCTGGTGGCGATAGATGGCAGCTGGCAAGAGTATGTGGCAAGTTCGTATAGCTAACTGAGACCAAAGGAAATAGAAAACTAGTACGGAAAAGTCTGTGCCCTCTGTAGCAGCACTAGTTTATCATTCAAATGAAGATCATCATGGCCATCATTATCAGAACTTCTGTCCTGCTGCCCCAATTCACCTTTTAGTGGCACAGGTACAAAAACAATCAGTTTCTATTTTGACTGAAACTGTTGTTCCGCCTGTTCGCATACTGCGCGTGCCAACTGAAATCTCATTCTCGCTGCGGCAATGCTTCCGTCAGTTAATGTCATGCGACAAAAATACTCCAAGGAAGATGCCCATATTTGCTACTCACGTGTTACGTTATTGAGCAGTAGCTTTTGTAAGAGCAATTCACTCCTCGTCGCCAATACGCCGGAGACATGTTCTTTATGTAATGTACAAACTTAATTTACCAAAATTGGAGTGTGTTCGTCGTTTAATTTTGTAAATAATTAACGTTAAACATTGGACTATGCGCTTGTGCTCGAGTATCACGGGCTATGGGAAGTGAAAGATAGAACGGCTGTGCTGCGTGTTGAGGCTCGCCACTTCTTAGGAAAACTCAGTTATTGTTACTATCCACTAAGGCCCGAAAGCGAGCGCAAGGCAAATACCGCGCGAAGTCAACGCATCAAAGTCAATTGGCGAACAATTCATGTAGAGAGATTTCGACCTTTCTATTTCCAGCGGGTAAAGCATTTTCACAGTAGAGACTTACAACGTTGTTCTGAATTCTCGAGGCATTTCCTGCGCAAATTCAAGAAAAACCATGACTTTCTGAAACTGTTTTTTGGACCGACGAAGCGTGTTTTGAAACAATTGGAACAATTAATGTGCACAATCTGCATTTGTAAACCTAGAAACATTCACATCTCCCACTTCATGTCGCTTACCAAGACCGATTCTCTGTAATTGTGTGGGGTTGACTTTGTGGGTGAAGTTACCGTCGGTCCTCACTTCTTACCAGTGCTTCAGAGACGTTCAGTATCTGAATTTTATGACTCGGGTACTCCCTACCCTTTTGGAGGACGTCGCGTTTAATGTGCGGACACAGATGTAGTACCAGCATGAAGGTGAACCCCTCCATATTATCACTGAGTTCGGGAATACCTAGCTATAGAATTTCCAGATAGGTGGATCGGAGTAGGAGGAGGAAGCCCATTAGCACGGCCGCCTCGTCTCCGGATTTAAATCTGCTGGACTATTTTTTTCTCGGGGATAATGAATGCCCGCGTTTATGCTACTGAAGTTGTGGATCGTGATGGCCTTCCTCGCACTGAAAGCGTGGCGGCAGAAATAAAGAGACGAGCCGGCAGAGTTGTGCGGAGGCCGTGTGGCGCAGATACCGATTTGCGTTCTTGCCAGAGGAGGCCATTTTGAACCTCTTAAATAATACTTACATTATATTTTTCACTATTTCTTATTCACTAGCTACGTAGGTAATAATAGCACCAGGGAACAATACACAATGTAATATTTCGGCTAACTTTATGCAAAAATGACCAATGACAAAAACATTTCCCCCCCCCCAAAAAAAATTGAATAGGGTTCACACTTTTTTCTTCTGCACACGTAAATAACTTAATATACTCTATCACAGGGTCCTGTATGTGCAACGAGGACTGAATCACTCTTATTGTTATGTAAAGGCATGTTGCAGTGTATATAGTACACGTAGTACCATAATATGTTACTGCAGTACCCGTGAAAACAGATTAGTTAAAATATTTGAATTATCGCCCTGCTGTACTTTACTGCTGCTGCCGGCCACTCGCAAGGCACACTGGTGGCGGGAGAGTGGAGGCAAGGGCTGCGCTGCCCTGTGGCCGCGGTGAGGC
>BOPP01000134.1:581319-594715 GCA_017312745.1 Gryllus bimaculatus
GGCGGATCGCCGCCGCCAAGTGGATTAGTGGCCTTGGCGAGGGGCCTCTCAAGACAATTAGCGCGCGCCCTCAATCAACGGCGCGCGCACCGCCCACGCACGACTCGAGGCGGCTCACAGGGCAGCAAGGGTTGGGCATGGCGCGGCCTGGGGGAGGGGGGCATTGTATTTTGTCAATTTTCACTTTACGACGCGCCTATTCAGCCGATTTGGACGATTGACACGGCGTTGGATTCAGGAAGCACTTAAACGTACGTTTTCCGCCCTTTTTCGACAACTTTTTTCTTCCATGAACTGCCATACAATTATTGTGAAGGATATCTACAGGTCTTACTGTAAGCACAGTATTATGTACGAATACAGCAGCGTAGGTCCGTGTTCAATGACGTGTTGGTGAGCGGATCCAGTGCTCCACACGGCGACGAAGCAACACTATGCCGCCCCTACCATTTCTAACACAGCATAGTTCTGCGACATCTGACCATAAAAAAGATTTATTTACTTTCATTTTCTTATGAAATAACAAAAAACCGTGTGAAGAAGCTTTGAACAATTTTGAAGAAACAAATATTGAAATGCTCTGTTTGTGTTGGTCGGGTTTCACGTTGACTCCTCACCATTGATCAGAAACCTCCCCCGATGACTGGACCAGCGCCCTCTCCACAGGCCCAACCGCTGCTCGCTTCTAGGAAACAGGCGAGCTCCCCGTTCTCTGAGCGGGACGCATAGCTACGAAATTATTTCATTGCAGAGTGAATCTTTCTTGGGACCCGTTCGTTTCATATCCGGACTTCGAGGTCTCATTTGTGTGTGGCACAGAGTCTTCGTACAGTCTGGAAACATTGGATAGCCAGGGTATTCAATTTTATTATATTCAACTTTTTGTCGCATCTAGGTATATAAAGAAAACCCTCTACAGCTCTCAAGAAAGTACTCAATCCCTTTAATTTCGTTACAATGATAACATAAATTGAAATTTCATTAAATAGTTTTACCACTGAATCTGTTCTTTTTTAAAAATAAATGTTGATATTCCTATCTCAAGTGACCTCATCCCTCTTGCATCCGGCTTGAAAACTTTGACATTTGGCAGACATTGCCAGCGCGTATCCGAAAAACATCAAATAGAATCAAGATTCGTATCTCCATGCGTTGGTGTCAATTATATGCCTCCAATCCTAAACTAACTTTATATTCAATCTTTTAAAAATCTCTTGATTTCGATAGCGCGACTCTTCGTATTTCGAGGGACTGGGGTAATTGACAATCTACCCTCTAACCCAACTTGGCATAAGACAGTGTAGTGCACGTACCTGTCTGCAAGGGAACAGGAGTAATAAAGGAAGATGAAGGAAAGATCCCGCGCGGATGCGAATCTTGTCTTAAGGTTCTGCACCAGCCTTCGCCGGGTATTGGTCGTAAAAATCAGGGAACACAGTGGAAAGTTTGCCACATCGGGACCCAAGCCCTAGGACATCCCGGTCAACGATGTTACAGAAGTAAACATGTTAGTGCACAACTACCGTAGTCGAAGCATCTCTTTCTGTTATCATTATCCCTGCCATCATGTCCAGATAACAGTCCCAAACTTATAGGCTACCCGTAAGGGACTCGTGGATGTTTGTAAATGGTTACACATTGTTTGACATTTGTCCCTGACCAGTAGACCACTCACCTGAACGATGACGAATTGTTTCAGGTGTCCACATCAATATCGCGTTATTTAAATGAAAATGACTTCATGAAAATTCATTACTTTATAGTATTGCTGAAATAATTAATGGAGCCTTCTTTTAGTTTAAAAATAAAAGTGATAAATATTATCATAACGTATGAGAAGTATGACAACTTAAAGCATGAAAATACGAGAAATTTAAAAACATAGAAAATGGCTTTTAACGAGAAATATGATTTACTTGCAGCTCTGTACAATTAGTAGATTACACATCACAAGAGAGAAATTCATTATTTTTCGCAAGGTACAATTGTAGCCCGAGGGCTACAATTATATCGAGGGAAAAGGAATTTCTCTCTCGAGGTGAATATGCCATTTTTTCACAATGATAGTTTCAGAACAAGAATTTAAAATATTAAGTTCTGGAATTTAATATTCATGTTAAGTGAATAATGTTAATTACGAAGCAAAATGTCTACACGTTTAATGGAGTGTTTGATTTAATGGTTTAATAGTTGAATCTGAATACATATGTGACGCTGTCAACTAAGCTATTGGAAATATAATGCATAAATATCTAAGAAAAAGTATGATGCAGCAAATTTAAGATTGGTGTAAAGATAAAGAAATATTAAATATAACTGAGACCGTCATGCAGGCGTATTTCGGAGAGGAAGCAAAGAACAAATCACCTGTATTCCACGTTGTGTTCAAATACATATATTTTTCCTCATATGTGTCATTTTCGTCCGGCATTATCTTGTGAAGGACGAATCGGCATTATCTTGTGAATTGGAAGCAAAATAAATAATTATCGAGATAATTGGTATCAACACACGCAAAGGATGGATGACTCAAGACTACCTAAATTAGTTTTACTCTACCAGCCGCTTGGAAGGAGAGACGTGGGAAGACTCAATAAACGATGAAAAGAAAACTTGTGAAGACGGAACAGGCTCAAGCCTAATCCATGAAGTGCAGAAGAAGAAAAAGAAGAATGTGTCATTTTCGTAATATCAACAAGGAAGACAACATTTAATTCCTAAGGAGTTAATATTATCTCCCTAGGGAGTGAGTGCTTCACTTTAGACCTCGTTTGCTAACAATAAAATCAGCTTTTTCTCCCGGTCGTGAAAAATAATCCTATGAATGCTGCTATTGTAGACGCGGTGTAGATACCACAATCTGATCGCGAACGACACTTGTAGTACTCGTGCGTGAGCATAGCCACCTCTTTGCCCGACGGAGGCCTGGCGCCGGTGCTTTGTTCGCATCGGCGCGGCGCGCGTGGGCCGGTCGCCTCGTCGCCCACGCCGCTTTTTCTCGCGCCCTTATCGCCCTCGCCAGACCTTTGCGTGGCGCCCACACCCTGGCGCCGCGCTCCCTTCGCCGACGCCTTCGCACTCAATACGCGAGCCCTGAAAGTTGAGTTCCTGAAATAAACGTTTATGAGCGGGCTCAAACCATGAGTAACGAGTTATTTATATCTACGTCGACAATAGCAATACCTAGAATTTCTTGAGAAAAAAATACTATTTCGTTGATTGTGTATAACATCAGATGCCAATTTCCTTAGGTCCCTAACATGATAATTCAACTCAAATTGTTTAGTATTCTTGTAGATCCTAACACCTAAAATGCTACAACAAATTAACGGCTGTAATTTCCAAGAGTATTTAATGATCACAATTTTTAGAATCGTAATTAATACAGAGACACATAGTATGCCAACGTACGGTTAAAACAGGAAATGTTTCGTAGAGGAAGGATCTCGTTCTAGGACATTATCAGATAAATCATTTTATCTAGTTTACTTCGTCTTTTCATGGATTAGATGACCACATCCAACAGCAAATTTTAATTTTAATTTACATACTCGGGAGAGGTAAAAAAAAGTTAAAAAAGCAATTCCGAAAATACATTTTCGCGATTTAATTCACACAGCGGTTCAGTTAACACACATTTGGAACAATTTCAACAATCAATCTTAACTTTTTAATTTTCTATCATTTTCATGACTGTTACCGCCATTGTCAGACACATGTCCTCGCCCTACGTGTCAGAAAAGCAGACATTTGCTATGTTATTCACAGTCGGACAGATTCAACGATCAACTAATCGAAAATATTCAATAATCTCTCATTATTATTAGTTTATTCCGCCTTTTCCGAATCTTTCTTACAGCGCCGTCCCCGTCTTTCACAGCTCCCAATTCCTCCCCGGCCGGCCCTTTGCTCCGCTCGGCGATAGGGCCGGCCCGTGCAGCCCTCTGCCCGTCCGTCCGCGCGTCCTTTTATTCGGCGCGTCCATTTATCACGCGCGCGCTCCGCTCCTCCTTTTGGTTCGGCCCTTCCCCGTTATTTTTCTTGTTATCAGCGCGGGGGCGCCGGCGCTGGCGGGTGAGGGAGACGCATTTTGACGAAATGGGGCCGCGCTGATTGGAGCGGGCCGCTCATTTTTAACGCGCGGTCGTCCGGGCGCCCGCCCTGGCCTCGGCGCGATCAGGCGGAAGGGGTAGCTCCTGGGCGATCGCGCCTCTGCATGCTGCGCCGCTAGGCCGACGCTCGCAGGGCTCGTGTGCTCCGCCCAACGGCAGGCTGGGCTTTCATCTTGGAACACTTCTAGCGTGCACTGTCTATCCCGTTACGTCATCATTCGTTATAGTGCCTTGTAGAAAAGTTGGCTGTTTCAAGGTCGTCTTCAAAGATCATCCCACACTACTCGGATTGGCGTCGCCCGTCTTTTCATTATAATGCTATTCAAAAGCGTGAAAAAATATTATAAACATAAAGGGGAGGATCGAATTCTAATGAAGGTAACAATTTTTTTTTCTCTGCTAATAAGCTCAAATCCAGCATGTTTATATCTTGCTTGCTTTAAACCCAGGTGACTCTCTCCCGAAATTCATATACTATTACTTGGAAAGCTAGAAGCTCAGCTGGAAGGGCGGCCCCAACCCAGGCATTGCATGGGGAGGTTGCCGTGAGCGCAAACTGCGTTCCGGCGGAATCCGTATACCAGCCTGTCGGCGTACTTGTGCGCCGGTGGGGGGTGCGGATAAAGGCGAAAAGCCAAAGGTGCCCACTCCAGGGACTTGTGCTCCCAGGTAGAACATAAAGACAGTCGGAAGCTTACGTACACATAAAGACAGTGCGGAGTGGTAGCCCCCGCAGGGAAAACGATCGCCTTTTCCTCCACTTCGCCTATGTGCACTTGAGAGCAGTCAACGGGTGCTCGATTTTAAGGCTGCTACTTTTCAGATCTTTTCTTTCACCGATACACGCACGTTCTTACTGTACATTAAGACAGAGCCGTTTACAAGTCGAAAATTGAACGATGTAAAATTCAGTCGTTAATTTAGTTATTGGCTCATTGGTAGCACTACTGGCTGTGCGATAAAGGGCAGACCTATTGTCGCAATGGTACATGGTCGTGAACGGAGGTATTACTAGCTATGAATGGGTTTCGAACGTAGATAAGAGATGTCATTAAGCCTTGAGGGTCTATAACATGGGCGGCCAGCAGGTTACTCATGCGCCAAACTGAATTGGACAACTACAAGTAGTGCATTGCGACCTTTCATTTCATTGCACCTATCATTTATAAATTCCTTAGGTTCATTACATAGGGAGCACCGTAAGGGTAACTAAATATGGTTTAATAGTTTTTAATATCGGAACGCCCACAGTTGCCTCATCATATTCAACAGATTTGATTCAAAGTTATTTTCACCATATGAGAATTTGCAGCAGCGGGATCCACGACAATAACGCCCTGTCGTCCAAGAGTTCTACATTACTAATTTCAAAACATTGCAAAAATATGCGCAAAATGTGAAGAAAATAAAACTATTCAGACTTCAGCTACGAGACAGGATCTATGGTTTCGTTATACCCAAACGAATAATACCAAAACAAACCCAAATAATTACCTTCAAGAGAAAGTTATTAGAAATTGTACCAGTATGTACAATGTGCGTGACAGTAGATAATGTCTGTTTGTACATAACGTCTGTTTGTAGTAATTGTTGCACGGTAACGAGTATGTTCGACCCACGGCTGTGCTCTATTTATAATGTGAACGCGCTCATGGGGAACGATCCTGTGTGCTGCGGGGAGAGGGGGAGACAGGGCAAAACGAGTCTGGAGACGAGAGGGACGGGGCGCGGGAGGAAGATCGTGGAAGGAGCAGGGTCAGCGGCAGGGGCTGGGGCGTCGATTGTGCGCATGATGCAGCGCAGCCACAAATCTCCGCCCAATCGCCCTTTGCGCTGATTGCGCCGCGCGCCCTTCATTTGTCCCGCTCGCCACGCCCCGTCTCCCGGAGCGTCGGATGCAGCGCGCGGCGGCAGGAGGAGGCCGATGAGAACGAGACGGCACGCCCCTCACTAACAGTTCCTCAGGTCACACTGACCATCAGACTAGGTGGAATTCAGGCGCTTAATGGAGGATAATTCTAGCCGCCCGTGGCTCTGATCGGTATTTTTTCGTGGTTTCTCCTCGATCAACACCAGGAGATTGTCGGAGCAGAACCCTAACAAACGGGCTACGGACCACGCGCGATTTCTCCTTCCTCTTCCTTGTCCTCTCCTCTCGTTTCACACACACAAACTTACATGCACTACATTACTTCGCAGTCAAGTGACCAGTCGAGAGCTTCAGCTGGACCTGGCAATTCCGGTGCCTTGCTAGGGGGAGGTACCTTGTGGGGAAAGCTCCGCAAGCCTATGTGTAGGTCGGCCCCGAATCTCGCTATACAGCTAGGGTAGATCACAGCCACTTCCCGCGATAAGAAAATGCACCACACTTACGGACTGATTACCTTATCGCACCCGTAAACACTAATAAATCAAACACACTCTCGGTCGAAGTACAGCCTCCACAGGTCACACGTGGCTTATCAATCGTCGCGAGGGCTTATTCGTCCGCGACTCGTAACACTATTGTTCAACATTGCACTGCTTTTTCGAATGCGTTACCGGCCTGATAAGTTCAATAATTATTCGCACGGTGGCAGAAAAAATAATTTCACAAAGAAAACACAACTATTGACAGTACCGTGGCATATCCCAATAATACAGAACACTACACGTGTCATACATCCGATGTCAGTTTCTGCTAAAGAGTCGTACTTACCACCAAGATGTGATTCAATAAGTACTAGTAAATATTATTTGATCCGTACAAGATATCAAAATGATTTCTTTTTTGCATTGGATAGTTGACGCACGGGCGCATAAAAAGAATAAAATATATTCGTTCCCACTCATCACATATTACTGCAAAACAGCTTATGGCCGAATGGCTACCAGAATGTGCGCTTCATGCGGAAATGCCGGATCTTCTGCTACTAATAGTGAACTCATGGACAAATTTTGGGATCACAACACAATCTAACGACGAACAATGACAACCAACAGACGAAGCTGGTCGACCCCTAGCAAAGTGGTCACAGTACTAAATGTTCCAGTCTATTCATTATCTCTGTGGATTTATTATTTACTTATTGTGGTTTACGGGTCCTTCAACTACTCAGGTCGTTGGATCCAATAACTATGATATAAGTAGACGAGCACTATACTGATTATGAAAACAATTATGGAAAACAGTGTAATGGGAAGCAGGGGAAACGGTAGAATCCCGAAAAAACAAACACACCGAATTCGCTTTGTACACCTCAAAGGCTATAGCGGAATAATAATGTAAAATAAGCCCCCAAGCAATTCTAAAGAACTCTTCGTGGAAAATGGGAGCGTAGGCTACCGCGTTCAGAATCCATTTGACAAAAAAAGTGTCTTTTTACATTTTATTTTGCACTGCATACGGTAATTTTTATCATTACTATTGGGTAGGAAAGACTTTCTAAGCTCTCAATAATATTTACAAAATAATTTAGGTAAATTTAAATGTCTAGTTTAATCGTTTTGTAACCTATTTTAAGTGCCAAAAACTACACTTTTCATGCACAATACTGCCTAATTACATAATTTGGTTGCCTATTTCAGGTGCCTAAATCATCACTTTCTTGTGACTAATTCCGAGGTATATTAATGACACAGATCCCTCTGAATATGGGGAAATATAAATTAGTAAAGTTCCTCACTAAAAGCGTAGTTTTATGAACATGAAATCACAGCAAGCGAGCGCTTTTTGAGAGTGTATGAATTAACATCTCTCAGTACACATGTACGAGGTTTTGCGAGAATTAAGAAAAATGTACCTTATAAGACATTCACATTCAACACTAAGTATTGGCCCTATAATCTCTAGGCAGCGATAAGAAAATTAAATTAATTTTAATTAATTTAATTATTTTTTTTCCATTCATTCCCCCGACAGTTTATGCACGTTAAGCATCACTGTCGCTCATAATTTTCAATAAATACTTTGGTCGTTCAAACAGCAAGGGTGGGATCGTAACAACTTTGTCGTGAAACATCTCAACGCGAAGCAAACCAATTCAACACATCGCACGCTACAGTGCAGCCATTTCAACAACGAAGCTGTAACAGCTTCCAGAGACACCGCTCCAGGATATTCAAAACAGAATTCCTCTCGCAGTCACACGGCAGTAGGTTGAACGAAAGCAGTAGCTTGAAAGCAACAAAAGAAAGAGTATTTGTCTTCAGCAGATCAATCAAAATAGCGTTTTTTTACAATGCCGTGCTTGCGCAACGCTTTTTAGCCGATTTCGTCCTGCAAGGCAGAACCGAGCGAGGGGCTGCGACATGAGCGCTGCGCAGATGCGGAAGCTGGCTTACCTTGGAGCCCGAGCGCGCAATGGTGCCGAGGTTGGCGACGAGCTCCTCGCGCGTCATGCCCACGCCCGTGTCCTGCAGCACAGGGGAGACCACTGTCAACACAACTGCACACAATATAACCAAATTCGTACTCATCAAAAGCTATAAACTAATGAAATAACTTCGTAGATTTTCTCTTACAACTTGTACATGTTACGTAAAATTATAATGAATATTTTGCAAATTACTTAATTTTGAAATTTAAGCTATCACGTACAAATCGCTGAAGGTAAGACAGTCAACGATGTGCAACGATGTCAACGACAACAAATATTATATTAATTCACTGAATCACTATTCACTTCGTTAACATACATAGCCACCGAAATTTCCAATCATCAACGATTGGAAATGTCCTTGGCTTCACAAACTGTTATCCTCACACTCATTAACGAACAATTTCTGAGAGGGCGGGAGCTAGTGGAATAGTGGGCAGTGATTGTTGATTAATATCGACAGGTCAATTAGGCTTCGAGTAATTCAGGAATGAAGCTGGACGATCCGGGGAGAGGGGGGAAGGGATGGATAGTGTGAGCGGACGAGGCTGGGAGGTAGTAGGGAATAAATACTTTCTATTCATCTTTGCACCATAGATGCATTCATACCTTTTCCGATCTAACAGACGACTGTGACAAATAAATGCCGCAGCGGAAAAGCTTGCTCGTAAGATAACAGAGTCGGATTGCCCGCCAGCATACTCGAGTTTATAGTGACGTAACCGGAAATTTCGATTGGTATGTACGCTAGGTTTCGTCTTCCAGAGCTGGAGGCGGGCAATGGTGAATCGGATGCCAGGCCGGCGCGCACAGCACACCCTCGTGTGGACGGCAGCAATAGTGAGAGGGATTACCCCTACCAACATTTAACTTTTATGTTAACAACTTAACCTTACCAACATACGTAATAAATTCACTAAACCACTCGCTGTTTCTCTGAAGAGGATGCAACACATGTTAATTGCTACGGAAGTGCCTCGCCACAAGTCGAAAATAATTTTTTTTAATGAAAATAAAATCGAAAGAGCGAAGGGAAAATAAAAACAAACAAACAATGTTTTCTGCACCAGTGACGGTGGGAACAATTGGAGAGAAAAGAAAAAATGTTGGGAGTTCCTTAATGCCCACCTGACACGTGTCGTGAGTTGATGGGGGGAGGGAGGACCAAGCAACTCGCGTAGGGAAAACAGAAACAGCGAGTGGTATATGGAATTTATTACGTCACTTTCCTAGGTAGCGAAGCCTTCCTACAGAGCGGGTGGCGGCGCAGTAGATGCCTCCGGCATCTCAGCTGGTAAGGAAAGAGGGGCGAGCTACGAAACGCTCGGACAATCACTTTACCCTCGGCGGCATGTTGCGAGGGCCGGAATACCATATCGCGACAGAACAGTGCCGTGCAATTCCTTACCTGAATGGTGAGAGTGCGCGCCTGCTTGTCAGTGGCGAGGTGCACCTCGAGCGGGCGCTGCAGGGCGCTGGCGTCCAGGCGCTCCCCAGCCCCCGCTCCCGCAGCCGCCCCGGCCTCCGCTTCCGCCCCCTCCTGCAGCCGCACGTAGCGCAGCTTCTCCAGGGCGTCGCTCGCGTTCGAGATGAGCTCGCGCACGAACACCTGCACACACACACAACGCAGTTGCTTTTAGGCATTTCATTTTCACACAGATATTCTAGGGACCTGCAATTTGGCACTATTACATATTACATTCAACTAGTGGAACTCCAAAACTGCTCACACTTTCCCGTGCTAGTTCAATTCCTTATCTCATTTAGTCTGTACTATCTCTCACCCTCTTCTCAGCTTCCATCTATGCTATCATCAAGGACATTTTCTCAATTTTTCGGTCCCCTAATGGTAGAATACAAATTGTCGTTAAAAAATTGAACCTTCATTTTACAGAAAACTTGACTTTCCCACACATTTCATACTTCATTTAAAACTCTTGCACTAACAAATACTCGTACAAGAACGTATACAAATCGTTGGTAATGTAAATAGTAATGAGAGACAGAAAGAGAGACAGAATGAGAGATAGTCAAAATAGTTACATTTTTTATAAGCACAATGACGTTCACATCATCTGTTACAGTGCATTCAGCAGTATACCTGCAAAATGGTCATTTGTAAGTCAATAATATGTTCTATATGCCACCCTGCTAGAAAACATACAAGTTTTTTTTAAAACGTGCATGACATTAATAAAAGAACAAATCGTGGAGACAAAAAATCATTTGTAAAAATAGGTATCCACAATATTGTAGTTGTAGAAAGACGCCAAAAAATGCACTTTCGTAATTTTTACACATACTTTCGTAATTTTTTCGAAAATTCAGAGTTAACAGTGAAAATCGGACGTAGTATCTCATCCTTATAAGTGTATTTCACTGTATTCTTACAAGAAATTTAAAGAAAAAAAATTGAGTCGTTTTTGAGAAAATTTTAAAAACGTCTCCGGCGTTTCGTGTAAAGTACCCCAAAATTTAAAGAATATTTTCAAAATTTCAGTGCTTCGAGCCGGGCCAGACCGAACGGAATATGAATTTTGGAAAATATTCTACAAATAGTTTGGAGCTAGTATTGTTCACAGGCTAACGTAAGTTTTGATGAAAACAACCTTTTTTTAGTATCAGGGGATTCTGAAATTCGCATAGACTCCAAAAATTGAAAATTCGAATTCGATTTTCCGCAGCATAATATTCCTCTGTACTACGTATCTTACGCCGTGTGTTACAACATATACAAGAAAATCATTACACAGAAACTCTCCACTATCTGCATCACAAAGAGCTTGCGATTGCACATGCGTTGGTTTAATAGACTCATAATAAGTAGGGCTCACTTTACAAGGAAGAAAATATGATGGGTATATTATTAAGAATATTCGTTCTTAAGTCTTTGGGGGTTACACACAAATATCTCTAAAATATTGCCAATAGGGTTACAAATCTAGGGTTTTCCTTCATAGGAAAGAAGACTCTAAGCTTTCATTTCTGGCAAGAAAAAGCTCTTTTCTCAAGATTCTTAAGCTTTCGTCTCTCCCTTCTCAATGGCGGTAAATAGACACGTAATATAGACATAGAGAATATTTCTGAAAACGAATCGTTTTCGAATAAATTATATAGTTCTTGAATTATGCATTTTTGTCTCGAAAATGCTACTCGATTCAAGAAGAAATCAGGAAGATTTTTACCTCACCAGTTCAAAATATACAAATAAGGGCGATTTGTTGTTATTGTTATTATTGTTATTGTTATTATTATTATTATTATTATTATTATTATTATTAGTGTTTTGAAGTGGTGAATTCAAATTGCATTATTGACGCCTTG
This sequence comes from Gryllus bimaculatus, assembly GCA_017312745.1. Taxonomy (NCBI): domain Eukaryota; kingdom Metazoa; phylum Arthropoda; class Insecta; order Orthoptera; family Gryllidae; genus Gryllus; species Gryllus bimaculatus. The sequence continues at coordinate 593,114 of BOPP01000134.1, forward strand.
AGAAAGGTCAGAAAAAATAGTAATTCTTTCACAATACTGTTTGAATCTCAAAATTCATACATTAACATTCAATTTATATCTTCTCTCACACCACTTTCGCCGTAAAGCGAATTAATTGTAATGCTGCAGAAAAAAATGGCGATTTTTCGACAGAAAAACTCCTTTTCTTGAACTCTGATACTGACATAATGGATAATAGTTATTCCAATATAATTTCCTGTAATATGTTTTGTACTCATAGACCACGTTTGAGGGTATACCTACTTCTATATCAAGGGATACAGAAAAAATTGTTCACGACAAATCGTTTGTTGGTCTGTCGGCGAACAACGCTAGTGGCTCACCCATGACAGAATTTTTGAAAAATCGATATTCTCAGATTGAACTTTCTGATATCACGACCCCTTGAACTTGAAACAATGTTTTGAATTTTTGGGTTACTTTACATGACACCAGTGAAAATTTTCTCAAAAATGGCTCCATATATTTCCTTTAGTTTTTCACCGCTGGAATAAAGTCCGCTTGTAAGTGTAACGCAGGTTCGATTTTCGTTGAACCTAATGCAATTTTAAAATATTGCAAAAGTTCAGCTCTTTCCTATAGTTACAATCTAAGGATTTGCATTTTTTTCTAAATGAAATCTGTTCTGCAAATTCAAATCATATAATGCCACGAACAATTGTTTCAAAATATGAGTATTTTTCGCGTAATGTTGCATAAAAAAGGCAATTTTATAAAAAAAAACTTTTCTTAAACACAGATTGAAATGGTTCCCCATTTGCGTTGATCTCTCTGATGATAGAAAATCGCAAAAGTTACAAAAAATGAGAGAAAGCATGTGCTGTTTTAGCATCTAGTTTGACACTTGACACTTGCTACAATGTTGGCACAAATTCAATCGATATATCCGAGAATTCTTGCATTGGGCACTGACCAATACCAAGTGAATGCCGGAGCAGTACCCTAACGCACAATCCGCGGATCGCGGGATCTTTTGTTCACGTTCTTGACGCGTCCTTTCCCCTTACACACGCACACGCACTCGCACACGCACACACACATATTATCGGTTCTACCAAACACGGGAGACGAGACGGAAGCTTAGATTTTGTTCCGGCTGAGGGTGATGTTGATAAATCTGACGGAGATATTTGAGAGGAAAACTCAGAAAGCATTTCATGCAAAATTACGCTAGCAACTTTTTGGGGAAAACTCTGCAAGCTGACGAGAATGTCTGCGACGGAGAAAACCGCCACCTCGAGGGGAACAAAATGCCCTACACTCACAGAACTAGTGACTTGAGTAGTTCACGAACCCGGAATCAATGAACGCAATATATCATAATTTAATACAGGAAAAATAACGTAGGAAGGGGCGCAAACGTGTTTCTTTCATGCTCTAACAGGGGGCACCCGCTTGCAAACGATATCAAGTGATCCGTTTAGGGAGGGAGCCGAGGAGCGCGCTCCGCTCTTCATGAGCGTAATTGCGCACATGAGGAACGCTTGCATGGAAACGAGCTGGGCGAGCGGCGCGGCGCTGCTTCCGAAGCAAGAGGAGGTGGCGGCGGCGCCGCCGCCGCCGCAGCATCCGCTTGAGGGG
>BOPP01000134.1:594891-606551 GCA_017312745.1 Gryllus bimaculatus
GGGCAGGGCCAGGGCCGGGGCCCGGGCCCGGAGAGCATCCGGCTGGGCGACCGCACAGCGACTCACAGCGGCGCTGGCTACGCAGGCGACCTCCGCACACTTATTAAATACAACCAATTCAAGCCGACGATTCCCCCAACCCTTCCACATAATTTGTCGCCGTCATTCCAATCCTTTACGTGTCCTGCGGGTATTTCATTCAACTACTTTAGATTTCCTCGCCAACGTCAGTAGCCGAGATCTCCAAGGGTACAAACACGTAGAACATTTGGCACGCCGTGCCTGCATCCGCTGTTCGACCAACTAGGGCAGACACAAAGGACGCCGATTCGATTGTGTCCAAATCTAGCGGATTTTATTTATTTACGTCAAAAACTATGTGTGACGTGCTATGGGGAGAAGTTAAATTGAAGTTACATTTATGTCCAGAAGCAAAACAAGGGGCCATCTCAGCATTTGCTCAAGGATCAGAGAAACTGGAAGAAAACCTCATCGAGATGGAGGTCATTAACCCAGAAGCTGAAGTACAATACAGATTCTTTAGAATTATACAATGCAAATGGTAAATAATTCATTAAATTTCATTGTTAAAATGTCTTTTTTAATGATCTTCCTAGTAATCCACTTCCACGTGTTGGCGACTGCGGACTGCGGACCACTCATTTATCGCAATTATTACCAGTGTCAGAAAAAAATACACTGGTTTTATGAAAAACAGTAAATCAAAATATGTAGCCAGAGAATAAGAGTGCTACTGCTGCATACTGGAGCATTGTATTCAAAATAGAAAATATGAACCAACAGGTAACATCTGATGTACATTTACGGGAGTTATAAAGAATGTGTGTGTTTTACAAAACACTATTATTGATAAATAAGTATTTGATAGCCCACCCAATAACGCAGTTCAATTGAATTCACATAATGTTTAAAGGGTACGTACAAAACGACCATCAATTATAGGAGATGTTTTTCTTAAATTCATGTATAATCATCTAATTGTGTACTCACATTAATTATTAAATTCCTGAGAAAACCTATTTTTGTTTAGTTTCTATTGATTTGATTGATTAATGTTTCACTCAAAGTATATTTGAGATTATGCAGAGATAAACATGCAAAAATTTCTTTCCAGTACTTTTCCATATTTCTTCGTGTGTCTTTTGTCCCTTTATCCCACACAGCGAGCCTCACAAACGCCTTCGAAATCAAAAATATTTTTTTGTTCCATTTTGCATCTTGTGACCGCACTCTCCAAAGCCACGACTCGACTGAGAAGCAGCTAGTCGAAAGCCAGCCAGCGCGCCGAAACTCCCAGGAGTTCCGGCAGCTGGCCGGCGTGGACTGGACGCCGATAACTTTCAGTGAGCGTTTGTTAGGTCCGCCACCATTTATTAACATGGTGCTATCCAGCTGCTGAGTGACGTCCTTAGACGCCGGAAACAATCTTCATACGTGTGTGTACCGACGCGCGTTGGTACTGCCAAAAGCCACAGTCTCCTCTCAACAACTTTAATTGCTAAAAGTGCTTCCATTCCTCGTGCGTCTGAGTGGCGCAGGCGTGGCGAGACTCGAACACCGCGAAAAGACATGCGCGTTGTGGCTGGTGGGGCGGTATCAGACTCTTCATCCGTTTCAATTCCAACTCTCCCCGGACCGGGAATCATGCGGAGGCATGGGCCTGCAGGTGCCTTTGCAATACTATCTACTGCACTGGCGGACACTGCCTGCGGGTGAACCCCGGCAGCCGAGGAGGAGGGGGAGTCCATCACGAAGTGTAGTGACAGAAACACGAGAATGAAACGAGATTTCTGATGCAGAAGAATTAGCTGGTCGCTCGAACAGCCGAAGCTAAAAGAACAAGCAGTGGTGCTACAGATTGGCACAGACGTTCTAGTACTACTTTTGTAATGTCTTTGGTCTAGGCTAGCTTTTCGGTCTTGCCGCGTTGTCTTGCCACTTTTTCGTCCAAAGTACTTTTTCCCTCAATTTTTCGGGTTCCTAACGATACAACCGAAATTTTTCTTTACGTATATCATAGAATAATATCCTCGACCTATATTTAAATTTTCTTTGAAAAATGTGCAGCTGTTTTTAAGAAATTGTAGTGTTACTCGAACTGTGAAATTTGAAGCTCATTTTCACAGTAAACTTCCACTGCCAACTACAATACTATATGAAACAATTTGCTGGAAATGTGCATATTATCGGTGCGACAGATATTTAATACTACATTTACGTAAAAAAAAAGAGAGAGAGAGAAAGAGAGAAAAACAAATTGCTTTTCTGACATTTTTTCAGTGAAGTTAGTACTATCCGGGCAAGAAGATTCAAGAAAAAATGTGGAGCCTTTTTTGAGGAAATTGCGTTTCAACGTTACTGAATATGCGATATTTTGAGCTCATGTTCACAAAAATTTTGAATTTTCGAGAAACTTTATCAGACATCATTTGAAGCACTTGTTTTAACCAATTTAATAATTTATACAAATCGCTGTTAGAGTAAATATTAACGACGTGAGAGATGTCAAAATATTATTATTGTGTAATTATTAACAACAACAACAACAAAAGAATAGCCAAATGGTGTTTATGCTATGTTGCAGTACATTTAGCACTATTCCTATCAAAGGTTTAAAGAAAAAAAATCGAGCTGTTTTTAAGAAATTCTTACTTTTGACATTTTTTAATATTGCGCATATTTCAAGCGATATTGCGCGAAAACTACTAAAATTTACAAAACCTTAATGAAAACTTAAGAAGAACAAATTTTATTTGAAAGAAAAATCCCTATATTAAATTTTGTAGTAGGAAAACGCCTAAAAAATTTCAAACGTTTCAAATGTTCATAATTTAGAAAAAGAGGACCTAAGTGAAAATTAAGACTACGTTTGTAAGTGTTTTTCACCCTATTCTTACTAGAAATTTAAATGAGAAAATGTCAAAAATGTATCAGGGGGTTCAGGTAAGGTACTCTTAAGAATATTTTTTCAAAATCCCAAAGCTTCAGGTAAGACCAGATCAACCAGGGAATATTCATTTGGAAAAAAATCCTACGCATAGTTTAGGCGCTAGAGTTGTTCACAAACGGATGGACGTCTTGGAAAAAAAAAAACAACACCTCAATATGTGTATTTCCGTTGAAATCTCGAAATCGGTTTTAAAAATTGTTGAAATGTCTGCTACATTGAAAAAAATATGTTCGATGTGGTGATACTGTCAAACGGGTAATATATAGACCAAAAAAATGTAGCATTTCAGGAACTTACTGATAAAAGCAACTGGTCGCAAACCTGGAAGGAGATTTGGGTACTCAGTCGTTTGAAACAATTTACTTATTATTATTATTATTATTATTATTATTATTATTATTATTATATTCATCTCTTCGTATTGAACTCCGAGCTTACAAGTATTTTCATTCCTACTGATTTAGTTCACACCTTATTATTATATACAAGATTGTCCCTCAATCAATTTCGATATTCAATGACTCATCGTTTGATATCTGGTTATTGAACCTAGTCCGAAAAGTGTGGGAACTTTGCTACTATTCGGTCTAAGCAGGTTTCCTATATCAGGATTCAAAATATTCCAAAACTGCATGCTATTCGTCACACTTTTAGTTCTTACACCCACTTGCACGTTGAAACAAAATTCTGAAACATTGTCTACTGAAAAAAATTTGCAAATATTTTCCTGGTTTCTCTGAGTGATCGTAGCGCAACGAGCCTCAGGGAATGGTTGAAGTGCTGGAAATCAAATTTGACTAGCACCAAATCAACTCTCATCACTTCGCAGCCAGGCCCTGGTTGTCTGCCAATGTTAAAAATCTTCAAGTCAGATGGCGTGAGGTGAGGTTACAAGAACAAGATATTCTAAAAACCTCCACTCTTCTTTCTATGAGGGCGATATCCCAATTCAAGACCCAGATCAACATACGCGAGCTCACAAAACTGCACTTTCAAAATCATGGCGAATGGGCCATAATTTTCTATTAACATATTAAGAGAATGTATTTCATTACAACTCAATATAGGTTTATTTAGATGTATAAGGATGAAGAATTTGCCATCGTGCGTAATCCTCAAAGCAAATTAAGTAACTTATCTACTTATTGTTCTAGGGCGCATGTCTACACGTATGGGACCTGTATGTGTATTTACGCGCGTTATAAACCTTAAGAGGTAAAAGTGTTGCGCCCAGCTAGAGCGTGAGATTCGACACCGACCGACGTGTCGGTTGGTGCTGAATGGCTTTCAACCGCATGCGTCCAAACTGAAACACATTCAGTGATCCTTCAATGAGCAATGCCGCGATTCTCATACCGAATTTGCTTTTGAAAATGCTACAAATACTCTCATTGACGTTACGAACTGGGAACGCCCCCTGGCTTCCTTTATCGGCAGCCACCGCTTTGTCTAGTTACCACGAATCGCCCTCGCAATCGCTCGGCCTCGCCGTAATACCACGTTTACGTCCACTGCATGACGACTGATTGCAAATTAACGTGTAGCTATTTACGAAAGGATGAGGAACGGTGATCTAGAAAGTCACCCAACGCAGACTGTTCCCGCGCAGTAGAATCAAAGTATACCATTAGTAAACATTCAGCAGGGCATTAAATTCCGGTCGGTCACGTATCATTGAAGCAAGATCACGCGCTGCGTCATGCGATAGATCAGCACACTGGAAGGAGACCAGACGAACATCTAGGATCCGACCATTAATTACGAAACGCAAACTTGGAGTATTTCGAATACCCAATCTTCCCCCTGTAATGGGCGCTTCTCCCTCCCCCCTCGAGGAAAAATACATAACACTTGCGACAAGATCCCAATTTACAATAAGTACTAATAAATTATAAAGCAGATTGGGTCAATATTATTTGTGTTATATATTAAATTCTACAATAATAGAAGTCACAGAAGAATAAAAGAATTATTTGGCGATGTGAACTGCACATAAAAATACGATTGGGGACAATTTTGAATGGAGTACAAGAAAATTTCTGATAACCAGTACCCACGTCGTCGTGGATGATGCATGGCCTCGTCCGAGTCTAGTGTGCCTAGTGTAATTGGATACCTACTAGAAAAGAAAACTATAATTATTTCTGAATATTTACATGGTAATCTAACGTCAATAAATGAAATATTTCCAATTATTTTAATAATTTATATACGATAACTTATTGCATTATTTATTCTTTTCATTTAATTTGTTAATATTTTAATAGTTTTTGTATAAGATTGAATAAAAATAATTTCAGAAAATGTTTAAAAAATTAAAAAATAAATGTGTAGCCCAGATTCAAAAGCCGCTAAATGCACTTGTCAATTCTGATTTGGGCACAATGCCTTATAGATTTTCTCAACCCCTACGTACACGATGAAGAGGGGAAACAATTTCAGCAAAGCAAACAGCCCAACATCAATCACAGCAGGTGTAAAACTTACAGTAGCCGAACTCGTAGACTTCAAAATGCTTTTGGAGCTGCACTTTGGTGAAGAAAGGGGAACAACATACTCAAATTCAACACTTAGGCATTCGAAGAGCAGAAAGGTATTCCTAGATTCACTTCTGCCGCTGCCAACCCTCAGAACAAGGAAGAAGTCGGAAGCGATTTTGAGTTGATGGACAATGTTGAGGTCAATGCCACTTAAAAGAAATTATCATCAACTTTTATTTTCTTTTAAGTTATTGTCGCTGTTTTACGAAAGATGCATCTTTCCGCCAATTTCTTTTATTTTCTAAAATTCTGTCGATGATTTACTAAGAGCTTATTTTATTATCTACAATATTTTGTGATGTCAAAAGCACCATGGTGTACTTAAAAACAAATAAGTAATATTGAGCAATCATTTTTGTTCTCTTTTTAACGTTAAGAATATCCGTTTTTCCTGGTAAAATAATGTAACTCGTATTTTTATACGCCAATTTTGTTGAATTTTCAGACTCTCCTTTAAAATAAAACGTATTGTGTTGACATAGCCAATAATTAAATTCTATCCTTCTGGCATTCGTAACATATCATCAAATAGCGGTTTTGCAACCGATTGTTTCTTTGGAAGTGGGTGGACACTTTCGCAAAGCCCGCTAACTGCATAAAACGGGTGCAAAAACGGCGAAGTCAATATTTCACTTTAGTTTTTAACGTACAAAATATATTCGCAAATTTTGATCATTAATACTGCAATGAAAAATTAATTATTCTTACTTTCTCGCTACCGCTTACGCAATAGAGTGAAAGTTACGTAATGTGCGCGAAAAACAGCAAATTTTTGGCAGAAAAAACTGATTAAAGGTTCCTGGTAAAGAAAAAGTGGATTTAGCCTGTTGATAAATTTATGAAACATATCCTCTAACACGTGTAACCAGAATTCATGTTTTGTGGGTCCTTAACGCCAAAACGTCTGTTTGTGAATAACTACTTCTCTGTCTGCCTGCCTGTCTCGGTCTGTCTGGCTGAGTGTCCGTCTGAACAACACTAGCGGCTAAACGGTTCAGCCAATTTTCTCCAAAATTGATATTCGCCTGTCAATTTGGCTGATGCCGCGGCCCTTTGAATTTAAAACAGGTTTTTAAACTTTTTTTGTGGGGGGGGGTTACTTAAGGTTGCATTAGCAAGATCGGTGCATTAAGATCGGTGGCAGTAGGCAGTAGTGCCGTAGCGATTCCTGACCGAAGGATCGCGGGGAGTCCCACCTGGGGCATGGTTGTATTGTGTTCGTCCTTTCTCCCCATTTCATCATCATATCGTGTCGTCCTCACAGTTACCATACCGTTAAGAGCGATAGTTGGTAGGCTAGATGACTAGAAGTCGGTGCCGACTTAAATACAAGAAATTTTTAAAAAGGGGGGGATTGCATTGAAATGCGACTACTGTTGATTTAATATGCTAGTTAGGTGTCCTTGTATACTAAATAAAAAGTGATTTGGTGATATGTAAACGGCGAACACAACCATCGCAGAGGTCGGCCAGAACCGCGCTCCCTTTTGATAGTCACAAAAGATAGCTACACAGGACTGAACTACTTCCATTAAACAAGTTTCGGCTTCATGGATCGGCACATTGTTATTTAGTAAGCCAATTTTCCCATACTAAGAAGAATGTATATATGTTGAAGATAGGTTTCTTTAACGGTATCGTTTTTCTTAGATATTTAGCGTATTTTCGGGAATTCATTTCCTAGTTTGCGTCCTTTGACACATGATTGTTCTTTTCGAGAATTATGTTTAATGCTGCGCGAGACTATGCAAATTTCTCAACAGAAAAACTCTTAGTTCTCAGGCCTGGTAACGATAAATTTTCATAAATTCAGTTGCTTTGTATAATAAATACTTACTTTACTGTGTGTAAGCCAGGATCCATGAGTTTTAGTGGTCTGGACTCCGAACAAAATGGAATGAACCTTTCGCGCAAAATGGTTCTGTTGAGTGATCTAACTTCGAGTTTAAATACCCAGTTCTCATGTTCTCAGTAGTAGTAACACTGGTGCGTATATTGCTTGATTCTAGTCCGTGATTTTGCCGATTTTCTATTCTTCCAATGTTGGGATTTGGCTTTTGATAAGCGGGATATTTCTCTCAGATAATCAAAAAAATGGCTCCAAAATGCCGATATCCTGTTATAACGTCTTCGGTATTTTTTGAGTAACATATAGGTCTTTTTTCCTTGAAACTATTTTTAGTATGATATCGATTATTGTCTTGATACGTTTTTTTAAAAAAAAATTTTAGTTGATATAGGATAGTCGATGAAATCGGTCGAAAGGTGAGACGGTCTCCAGTTTTTTAAAAACACATTTATATTCGGAAAAATCGCAAAAAACTCAGACTTATTTTTAGAATCTCCTTCCCTAACTTATAGTATGCTAAGATTATATTTTTTTTTATGCAATTTTTCTTAAAGTTTGCAACTTTATATCAATAAGATCACTCGGTGACAAGCATTGAAAGTACCCTGAGCTGTTCTTCCAAGCACTAATTAAACTAATAGTAATATTCATAATTTTTATTCTGATTACTAGGACTATGATAAACTTTTTATTCCGCTCCGGAAAACCGGTTACTGTCACCGCAGGCGATTTGCGCGCAAGCCCGTTAATGCCTTTTTAATCTGGTCACGTTGACGAGGCTGCAGGGTTTTTTAGTCCTCCTCCTTAGCTTCAGGTTCGTATTCGTATTGTAGCGCTATCACCCCTCATCATAATCCTACCACTCTCCCTCACAGTTAGAAATATAATCAAGGCTAACACAGCCGACTTGTGTCTAAACGAATGGTACAGCGGAGAAGACGCGTGACTTCTTACAGCGGAGAATAACGTTAACCTCTCCGGGATACAAATAAGACTGGGCTTTGTGATACGTGTGTGTGTGGTTCTTGAGGATGGCTATTCACTCTCTAAAATTATTATTATTGACAAGATCTTTAACAATTTCACCATATTCATATGATGCTTTAAGAAATTGTATATTTTTCTTCTTCACATAATGCAAAATATTTACATCAATATTTTTGTACTCTCTTGTAATAGATATAATTAGATGAAATAGTGTCAAGTATCAGTAAATCCAATTTTTGACGCACAATCATTTACAAAGAAACAGTGAATGTATACTTTATTGTTCCTTCACTATATTTCATTGCGTATTCGGCATCCGTAGCATCGCAGCGTTTGTGCAAGTGCCAATTAATGTCTTGGACAAATTTCACATTTTGTGATGTCAGTTTTCTTTCTTGCAACTTCTGCTTCTTGTTTTAGTTCTGAATGCAAATATTGTAAAATATTCGCATCAACTCTCGCGGCATCCCTGTTGCAACTGATCTCAGAATTCAGTAAAGGCGAATTCGATGCAAACTTGCGTCTCCAATTCTTGTTCCTGGCGATTTCTGCAAGAACCAGTGTATGTTCTATCCCTTACTACAATTGTTTGACAAAAATGGAGGTTCTCGCAAGGGCTCCGTGGGCGATGCGCCAATACTGTTTCACTCAATACTCTGAAAATTTCGTTCTGTGTAAAGGATCCGAATAATAGAGAACAAGTGAAAATCGAGAGTGTTCTTTGATAAATATCTGCACAATACTTACGTCATAGAAGAGAAATTGTTTTAATTTGAGATGTGTCGGGATCTAGAAACTTGTATTATCTTCAGGAGTGACTAACACCAAGAAATAAGGTAATAAAAACAAATGTGAAAAATCAGAATCCAACGTAGGCGCTAATTCAAACAAAAAGATAACGTAACAATCCAAAAGAGAAAAAAAAAATACAATTACATGTTAAGACTTTCATTAAAAATGGGACAAAACCGAATGTAATTTACTGTGAACGTTCTTTTTTTCATTTAAATTTTTTGTCTTTGACAATAATAGGAGTATTCTGTTTTTAATTTAGAAAGATAAATTACCTGTTCCCCTATAGAGACATGTAAACCTCACCTGACAATTTTCTTTCTACCCGAGATGGTACTTTTTGTATAAACAAAATTCATATAAGTCAAAAACTTTAAATTATAAAAAAAATTAAATTTGTCTAGGCCTATGTTTATACTCTTAGTCTAAAAAGCCTTTTAAATAACATGTTAATTCCCCTAAGAAATAACAGACACACTTCATATGTAAAAAAAAAAACAACAATAAGAATAAGTAAAACATATTTTTTCACGAAATAAACTAATAGAGCTTTCCCATAAAACATTAATGGCCACGTCCAGAAACTAAGAGCGATTAACGAAATAATGTATAATGGATGTTTCTAGATATCAATTTTCCCCACGAACCATATTTATTGCAAAAAGAGATACAATTGTTTGCATAAATGTGTTTCAAAATTCTTCATTCTTTAACTGTAATTTTTTAGTAGTTAAGAACATCCACTGATTCAATTTACTTTTTTTCGGCGCAATTTTCACATATGTTCTTCATATGCCGAACACACATTACATCCAGGCAAAAGGTACAGTAAGATTTGGTTTTCATGTCTCTGTTCCTGGGGCAGCGCGTGCACCGCCGCGGCTTCTGGAGGTACTCTCTGACGGAGGCCTCGCTTCTCGCGCCGGTCCCACCGCTGAGTCGAGCCGCTTTCTCGCGGAGCGCTCTGGGGATGTGGTCGTCGCAAGCTCTCTTCTTGACGGCCGGCATAATCAAACCGTGGCCGAGGTCTCGCAGGAACTTCCTCCGCAGAGTGTCGGCGTCCGACGTGTTCGCTCTGAAAACGATCAAAGCGTTGATGCCGGCGACGTCCAGGAGCCGATAGAAAAGCGCGGAGGGCCATCGGCCGCTTCGACGACACGTCGTGAACGTGGCGCACTTTTCGTCCAGCGTGCGCACTGCCGCCTTCGTCATATCGTACGCAGTCACCATTTCCGGTACTCTCGTTTCCCCGGCGTCCTCGTCCATCTTGTCGTCGTGATGCCTCGACGACACTAGCAGCACGTTCTCCCCTCTCTTCGGAACGTACGACAACAGCGTCATGTCCTCCGTGAAGCCGAACACGCTGCTCTTCGCGTCGCGCGCCTTGGCGTTCGCGAATTCCCCCGGGACGCTCTCGTCGCCCTTGCGGAGGGCGCCCACGTATGTCAGACCCTTCCGGAGCAGCTCGCGCACGAGCGCCACGCTGGAGAACGAGCAGCCGCCCGTCACGTTGCGCCCCGACCCTTCAATGCAGTGGACGAGTCTCTTCGCCACTTCGCAAGCACCATACGACGCGCTGTAGGGGCCGGCCGGTTGCCTGCCGACGCACACTTCCATTGCCGCGGCGTACCACGAGATGGCATCGCACAAAGTAAATATCTTCAGCCCACACTTCGCAGTCGCCTTTGGGATGTACTGCCGGAAGCTACATTTTCCTCGAAACGCTACATACTGTTCACCAACGGTTGTGTACTCCGAAACACAATAGTTCCTCTCACAATTCTGAGTAAACATTTCGAACACATCTCGAAAAGGTGCAAGTCGATCCAGGATGATTCTTTGCTGCCGATCACGAACGTCATCAAATCTCATACACCTCAGTAAAAACAAAAACCGACGCAAGCTCATTGTTGTGTAGAAAACTTCCACTCCGAAGCCAGAAGTGTCCCACAAATCATTTAAATTTTGCTGGGGAGAACGATACACTCCTGCCAATATTAAAAGTCCAAGCACACTTTTCATTTCGGCTTCATCAGTACGACGAATATCGCTCTCTCGTGAGTAATTACTAGCGATACTACAGATGTATATGTTTGTACACATTACAATACATCTAATGATCTTATCATCTATAAACAACGAAAAGCATTCCAAAGCGGATTTTGCAGATTTAGCCACATCGCTTACGTTAGGAAGACGATCTTGTCGAGTGCCAACTGTTCGTGCCGAGAAAGATTTCGACCATTTCGTGCATTTGTCCTTGCTCAGATAATACGAGTTCCGAGCCAGGTCGAGATCTTGAGAGCATTCCTGGAACGACTCGCACGGCTGTTGGTCCTCTTCGGCGTCCGATTCGCTGGCCGCGTCGATAACGACCATCTCGCCCACATCCGACTCTTCTTCTTCCTCTGCTGCTGCTGCGTCGGAAGAATCACTGCACTCGTCCGAAGGACCGTCGTCGAACGCGCTGCGCATCCGCAGCTTGGCTCTCCGGAAGTGCTCCATCGTCGAGGAGGGGGCT
>BOPP01000134.1:611813-625405 GCA_017312745.1 Gryllus bimaculatus
GAAGAACAGATCTTATTAGGAGAAAAATCTGTTCTGAAAATGTCCTTGAGGCTTCATCTAAAGTACACCCAAAACGTAATACGTCGCTTTCAAATTCAAGGAGCCGCGAGATCAGTCAGATTGACAGGGAAATATCAATATTGGTGAATATCGTACTTATTGCTTAGCGCTAGCGTTATTTACAGACAAGGAGACGGACGGAAAGACATTTGCCGTAAACCAATTTCGCGGTATCAAGGATCCACACAAAACGTGGATTTTCACTACACGTGTTACAAACGAGAATTTTGGAACGCTTTTTTCCTATACATAACTGCGTTTTGAATTGTTTTACGAGATAGTCAGTTTTAAACTTCTCACGAATGCTGGGTGTGTCAACGAACACGCACGTTTCTTCTGAATGTTTTTTATTAGCCAACTGCGCATCCCATTTAGGTCAAGGGCCTCATGCTAGCGCAGGGAATTACTAATCCTTCTGTAATGAAGTGATAGGATGAAGATGATGAAGGGTAAGGGTCGATCCCAAATACATCCATGCCCGAGGCGGAATTCGAACTCGCGATCCTTCGATCCGAGACCGCCACGACACTGCTGACTTAGCGATCTCGGCTATCCGGATCGACCTTGTGCAAATATAGGTTCTTAAATATAAGTAATTATAGTATTAAGATGGTGAAACTAACAATAGTATTAAGGCCATCCATGGTCACTAACCAGAGAATGAGTTGTCTTATTCGGATACTTTTGTTTACATAAATCATTCCGGTTATCTAAGAGAGATAGTTGCGCTGTTTTAGGGAACACTCCAGAAATATCAGTTGCTTATAAATGCACCTAAGAGCAGAATGTCGCCAGAAAGGAGTTCTTGGTTCTGCGTTTCATAACCTGATGTATGTCTCACACTGGCTTGACGTTTAGACGTCGCACTAAGGGGAAAAATTTATATAAAACAGTACAATAATGTATTCGAATGGCTCTTTTACGGCACAGTTTTCGTGCAGATTAAACATACAGAAAGCATTGAGTCAAGACTGCACGATTTTTGCAAGAAAACTTTTGAGCTTGTTCCACATTTTTCACACAGAAAATGTACAGATTGGCTCTACCGGTAGAATCGTTCACTAACGGCGTTGTGTACGGCGAAAATCACCCATCTTTGTCAATTTTGTGGTTTGGTTAGAAATTTTGTGGTTTCAAATTTTTTGTATGAGCGTGGAGGGTTTGGGTTGTCGGATTTTCTCATTATTTTATTTCACTGCCTCTTGCAAATATGAGGTTCCTGAATCTCACTTCTGCAACCAAAACTTCTTTCATTCTGAACCGCTATAGCCGTTGCAGTCGTAACATCAATGATGGAAGTCCTTTCTATATTTTCACGCTATATTTCATTTAAACAAGTATTAATAAAGTAGCTCAGAACGGACGTACACAAATGTAGCGAATGAATGTTCTCAGATGGCGCAATTCGGGAATTCACTTGTGCCGACAGAGGGCCTGGCCGCGACTCGTTGCAACACGCGCAGAAAACATACAGACCGTGTAAACAGAACTTTTCGCTTTTATACTTCCGGTTTGGGATCTTGAAGTTTCTGTACAGTTTCTGTACGAGAATTTCTACTAATGCTGTATCGAGTAAAAGGACCATAAATACTTAAATAATGTTTACAAAAATTATATTCTCATCATATGAAAGTGGACGCGTAAAAATGTTTAAACAATTGCGCGTGTAGGATTCTTCCGAAAAAATAATTGGTAATATTTCTGAAGGGTTGGGATTAGAGAAAAAAGAAAAAATACATGTCACCTATTTTCTAACATAGGACTCGTAAAAAAAGTTTAAAGCTGCTAAAACAGTGATGTTTTACGACTGTGACGTGGAATGACTCCAGGCTTCTATTGTAAAAAAAGAAGTATACTTCATACAGAACTGCATTCATATCTGGTTCAACAGGTGTGTTGTGACTTTTCCCACTGATGGTGCGATTTGCAATTGAAGCTAATATACGTGGGGATAGTAAAGAAACGATTTTGTAACCTTTGCCGACGGCTAAAAATAAAATATCTTCTCCGAACTTCTTTCTGCATTGAACGTCGCTTTTGCATTAACGTGTTTCAAGGAAATCTGTTTTCAAAGTCAAAGAGAATTCACAGTCTAAGAGAAAGAAGACACTTTTCGCGTTATTCAATGAGCCAAATCGACGGCAGTTTACTTTCCATTTTGTAATCAAATTTCTCAGGAGATACAGAAGAATGTACAGAAGATACTGGAAAAGTGACAAAGAGAAAGAGAAAGGGGGGAAAAAGAGAAAGATATGAGGGCCAGGTATTGACGAAGAGACTACGAGAAAGAAAAGGAGGGAGAAGAGATAGATAGAGAGTGGGGTAACCAACAGTGAAGGAAGGAGAATCGGAAAGAATGACGGTATGTCCCTATAAGTCTCTATTTTAACGAAATATGCAAAATATGTCCTTATAATTACACTAATATACACCAACAGGAAACATCGGTGAAACATGCACTAACATATATCCAATACGAAACAAATATAAGAAATTCCACTTAGCTATCCCCTGAACGGGCAAAAATATGCAAAATCATAGAAATACGCTACCTAATTATGACTATATAACGTGGAAGTAAGCTAGTAACAAGATTTATCCACTTTTTCGATACCACGGCCAGCCAATGAGTGTTTTTATGGCCCCAAATCACCATTTTCCCCGCAGCATTACAATGCTTTCTATACTACGCAAGCCGTACGCGAGAAAGTAAAATGTAAAGGTGAAATGAGCAAATAATTATTTTAAAAGAGGTTGGTGCAAGAAAAACGTAAGGTATCCCTGGCATAGGATATTCCGTGGAATAAAATCTCGAAAATCTCGAAATAGTCGGAACAATGGTCACAAGACGATTGAAGAAGTGTTACTCTGGGTGCTTCAAGGTCCCACATCATGTCGATTTAAGTGTATATTGAATGGGTAGTAATTTTCTATTAGCACGTGTCCTTCGTATAACGCAGCCACGTTTTTTTCTGCAGTCATCCCCCACAGTACTCGTAAACCAGTCATGTTTGTGGACCAAAAAGGAGCAGTGAAATTCTCAGGACGCTATATCACTCTCACAAGATATTTTAAAAACGCGCAAAGAACGTTATTATAGACCTAGTGTAAGCATTTGCTTGGGGACTTATGCACCTAATCTATGAACCCTTGGGAAATAATACACTGCCACATTACTAGCAGGGGTGATCTTGAGAAGCTTGTACAGAATCTTGCTGTCTTCGTCGATAAATGAAATATCGTTGCAGGTTGTAGATACTAATTGTATCCGTCCTCAATTTACAGTACCGCAAGAAACCTTATTTTTCGAATGATCTACATACAAAACAGTGAGAAACCCTTTTGTTCATTACTAACAATGTTGCGGGCACAAGGATTTGATTTAGACATAAGGAATGGCGGCTATGTGATTAGCAGATTGTCTCAGAAATTTCGATCCCCAGAACATAGTCTGATGATTGAATGACACGTTTATCCACCGAAGCGTGCCTACTGTAGTTGAAAAGAGCAACGTCTCTGCACGCAGAAACAGAAACACCTCCTACTTGGCCGACAGTCATGGAAACGACCCCTCCGACGGAGCTTCGCTTCGCAGAAAAGAGCGGACTCGCTTTACATAGAAGCAGAAACGGCAGATACAATACGATTCGTGCCCGGGAGGATTAGTGGGCGGCGCGCGTGCGGGAAGACTCGACGGGGGCGAGGCGTGGGCGGGGGCGGGCGCCATATGGCGCCGCAGAGAGGCGACCCCCGCCCGGGCCGCTCCGCCAATTCACGGCGGCGCCGCAACGCAACATGTCCGGCGCGGGGGCGGCGGTCCTTTTCGGGTGGCGCGCGTGCGATCCAGCGCGTCGGCCCGCGGCCCGCCAATGGGCGGCGGCGGCGGGAAGGGGGAGGCGCTTGACGGGCGAGATTTGTAAGCTCCGTGCACCCCCTCGCGCGCGCGCGCGCCCACTCACACACACACACACACACACACACACACACACACACAGCTCGCGCGGACACGTACACGGACACCCTCTCTCCGCGCCTCGGAAGCTCTGTGTATTGATTGCGCCGCGCCGCGCCGGTTGCTTCGAGGCACTCGAGAGCGGCGCCCCCGCGCCCACGAGGCGCTCTGTCGTGGGTGCCGCCACGGCCCCTACCCCACTACGGGGCGGCGGTCCGCGCGGGCTCTGCCCCGAACGCGACGCCACTTTGCACGGCTCGCAGCGAAGGGCTCGGATGACGTCCCTGTTATTTCACGAAGGCAGCTATGTGCGTGCTACCGAGGGTCGTTGCGGCCCGGCTGCATAAATCCGACCTTGGGCTCTGCCCATTAGAGGTGCGAAACCAGTGTCCATGGTCAGTGCCATTTGCACACGCCTTCCAGCGAAAAAAAAGAAAGAGGACTAAGCTTCTGTAGATGTCCAGTCTTAACAGAAGGGAAATAGACACGCCGTCTAGACATGCGGCACTATCTGCTGACGAATTAGAGTGTTCTCAACTGTCTACGACATGCCGCGTTCTGTTGCCCAAGTCAGCCCATGATCCCAGTGGCGGCTGGTGCCCCAACAGACCGAGGGTTGCACATCCATCGAATGACGAAAATTTAATTTCAAAAATTCAAAATACGAATATATGAATGGGTGAAAACCAGAACGGTATAAGCACTACGGATTCGATGTTTCATACAAATAAAATTATTTTATTTCGAAAACTTCACTACCCTTGCATACATGGAAATAATGAAACATCTTCGACACACATTCGTATTCACAAAAACACTCGCAATCTGCTGGTGACCAAATCCACGCACCAGCAGGCACACTGGCTTCCCTGAGACCAGTACGGCCACCTTTACACAAAGATCTTATCAAATGTAAGTTTTAAATCAACAAACATAATATGAAATGACACCAAATTCTCTAAATATCATAAACAATGCATTAAATATCGTCAATAATTGACTGAACTTGTGTACCTTCAATATAAAAGAGAAATTCATAAAATTACGTTGCAGCGAGTCAGACGAAGACAGAATATTGGGTTTCCCCTGAGACTCCCTAGGTCGCAGCGCCACCAGCTGTTTGGGCAACCAACCCGGCCTATGTCGCCTGTATTAAGTCGAAGGGCCAGAGAGTAAATACAGTAAACGCAGTAATACAGCCAACAACCGAGAGCGTGGTGCAATACCCGGCAAGGCACCAGACACCGGAAAGTACGCAAGATGGACGCACTTAGGTTTCATATACATCGATATTACTGCATTATCTTGAATATTGAATGTCATTAAAAGGAAAATGTATGATAGATTTTCGCAATTATCTGGGTGTTGTGCAACCTAAGCACGAGCCGCCACTGCACGATCCTCAATATCACTGCAGATGGTCCGACGAGTAACGCGTAACGTGATATATAGTGTGCCCGAGTTCTGGTGCGACTGGTTGAATAGAAAGTGCAAAAACGCCAATGTGTTTTCGATTTTTCTATTTTACCCAAAATATTTTACATTTGACTCAAAGCACTACTTACAATTATTAAAAATTGTTCAAAGCACTTACTATAGTGATTCTTCGGAATACAATTTATGACCACGGTCGAACTTTCTTGAATTTCCTGTATGGTGTTGTCACGCCGCCATTTCATCGCTATCTTTGATTTGGAGAACATCTAATAGTTATAGGGTGCAAGATCTGGCATGTAAGCAGGATGTTGGAGCTCAGACATGTATTTCTTAGACAAACTCTCGCGGACAATTTTTGACTTTGGGCCGGGGCATTGTCATGCAGTAGCGACCGAGAATTCAGGCCGCACTCCACTAATCCCTGTCCCTAAACGGTTTAAGACAAATAATATTTTGAGTTTATCGTTTCACCTTTCAGCAGAAACTCTCTGTGAACGGTTATCTTAGAATCGATAAACGCAGCAGCTACGACGTTTCTGTAAGCGTACTTTCACGTTATTTATTTACTTATTTATTTATTGATTTATTCATTTATTGGTTCAACCATTCCATACTTTGTCGCTTGGTTAATGGTTTATATTGGAAGCACTATGTCCCGTGGCCTTTTTTGATCGTTTCTTATAAAATTTTGGTATTTTTGAGCAGTTTCAATAATAGTTTTGCACTGGTCATTACTGGCGAATTTGTGGTCGTCTATGAGCGTGTGTAGAACGAAGCATGAACACACCTTTTTGCCGAAATCTCATAAAAATTGTACACACCTAGATCTTTTTCGTAAGGGGCCGTCCACTAATTACGTAACGCAAATTTTGAGTATTTTCAATATTCCCCTTCCCTTGTTACGCAACCGTAACGCGTGCTTGAACCCCCCAAGATAATGATGTAACGATTGCTACAACCTCCCCTTGAATATGTAAGAAGTGAAAATAAATTATAACACAGTAAAAAAGTATTAATTTTACTTGTACTGTGTATTAAAGTAATTAACGATAATTAACTAATTTCAACTGAATTAATTAAAACTAGTTGGCGATGCTGGCTGCATCTAACAAGATTGGGACACGTTGTGAGTGAAGGAAGAATGCTTGGGCGAGAAATGGTAAATCACACACTTTGCACACGCCGTCCTGGATGATGCAACAGCGAAAGTCTATACAGCGCCAATATAAATGAATTCATGTCAGTTTTGAATATTTTCTTCGTAATCTTACAGATAAAAAAATTTGAAAAAATATTTCCAATTAATTGTAACAATTTACAACTAATAAATAGTTTATTTAGTTTTTAGAATAATTTAATTTGTTTATATTTTAATGTTTTAGTACATGTCTCAAAAAGGAATTAATTTCGGCAAATGTTGAAAAATATAAAAAATAATTATCAAATTACGTAGCATTTAACTAATACCCCCTAACCCTATGTAACGCAGCGTAACGTTGCCTCAGTCCCCCTCCTGCCTCCTTTGCGTTACGTAATTTATGGACGACCCCTAAGAGCCAGTAAGAGCCTCAATAAGTCTTGGAGAGACACTTCGGTCTGAGACAAGAATTTTGCTCACGTTTTCAACATTTTCTGAAGAACAACTTCTTCTCGGCCGCAGTGCACGTATGTCGTCTGCATCTTCCCCGCCATCTTGGAAGCGAGCATACCATCGAAATACATTTCAACGGCCCATACAATCACTCGCACACACTTTTCATACGATCGTACGTTTCGAAAGCCGTCTTACCCAATCGGAATCTAAACTTGATGTTAACTCGCTACACCACTAACATTCTCCGATGAGTGTCGACACAGTGCTTTCGCTCTGCGTCGCTTCGCACGACTTGTCGCACGCAAAATTATGAGACAATAGAAAAAATTACAACTTTCATAACGATGTCATTCGCAAACAGGTACGGCTATGATGAAAATTTAAAAAAGGCAGTTGGCCAGAACTCGGACATAAAGTATACTCCTTCGTTCTTGCTCGGAGAAACATGTTAATCACTCGTTTAATTAATAGTATCAATCAACAGACCCCCTTGATCCTCGAAAACCAAAAGCCGTTGATATGATAAAAAGCGGGACGAGGAAAAACTCACACCACGGTGAACAACATCACCCTCTTTTCTGCGCATCGGTGGATAATATCATGAAACTTGTCGCAGACATTGGCGAGCAGGCCAAGAGAGCGGCGTATTTCCGACTTACAAGAACATCATGGTCGCTCGGGAGAGTCCAACATGCACGCGACTCATCAGATGCACATTGTACGTAGGGAGCAACCCCCAAAGAACTCCGAAAAATATCTGTACGTCAGTAATGTTATACCTTCTCTAGCTCGTATATTCTACAAACAAAAAATCCGTATTTCGATTTAGTTTTTATTGGTAGGTGCCACAAAAATAACGAAAATTACTTAACAGAATATGCATGTATGCTTTCCTTACAGTAAAATCCACTATGTAGACATCTTTCAAATTAATTTATTGAATTCGTGTAGGGTATAGAAACTCATTTTATTAATTCTTTAATAAATCCCTGTATTTTTCGAAACATATTGCAATATATCGAAGCAAAGTTTCAGTGTTAATATATGATATATTAGGAAATAAAACACCAATATTTTGAATAAAAAAGGAACAACGTTGCCCACCTCAGTCACTCTCTCTGGGGCTGAGGATCGTGTGATAACGCCGATCAGATAGCGCGTGGGCGCGATGTGCACCAGGTATCGCGCCCTTGTGTGCCGTTGCGTATATCGCTTGCTTATTGGGGTGGGATTCCCGGACCCCCGCAGGCTCAACCCTGGGGCTAATTGCCTTCCGCCACACCCACCCACACACACACACACACCATCGCACCACACACCGATCTAGGCAGGGGGTCGAGATCTGAGCCATTTCATTCTGCATTGCCAGGACGTACGTGTTTCAGTAACGATGAGACAGGATAGATGTAGAGGTTGATTACAATTATCTCTTCTTTTATTAAATCGGTAATTTCCAAAAGACCAAATTTACAAAATTTGCTAAAATCAGTTATCTCTGCTTTGGATTCAGGATACGATTTTCGGTGTCTTAAATGTGAAAACACCGTCTTTAGGTGTCTTAAATGTGAAAGCATCTCATGGTGGTTAGAGCGGTTATCTGTTTACTTCGACTAGGCCACATCTTCGAAGATAACGTGTTTTCCAACTACGTTCGCGCGTCGTAGAGTTCAATGACACGTGCCCTGTTTGAAATAACCGGATCCCTTCATAGTTCAAACTAGAGTAAGAAAACTTAAAATATTAGAAAAACATTTCTGTTAAACAAACATACGTTTTGTGGAATTAATCTGTACCAGCTGGAACCGTGCGAATATTCCGCACTTCGCAAATAATTGTTTTAAAAGTGAAATGGCTTCATGGTGGATCATGACTTCAAAACGACAACCCCTGAACTGTGTCTCATAGCATTGTACACCCAGTATCGTCCGTGAGTAAACTTTCTATCACACAAAGCGTAGAGATTTCGCAGAAAATCAAATGGTCACTTGATCATGGAAGGTATTTCTGCCTCGATTCCTTCAAATTCAATTTACAGAGATTTCGTGTTACCGCTTAATCCGACCACCCAAGCAAGGGCTGGCTGTTCGAAGTTCGGAAGCTATTTTCACTTCCGAAACTATGATTAACAAAGCGCGGAATGTTCACACGGGCCCAGGAACTTAGACACTAAACAAAACAACGCGTAGAAGGAATCGAAATCTAGAGAGTTCTTGATTTAATACCATTCATGTTTCAAAGATAACATACTTCCAATCCCTCCAACATTTTTAAAAACAACAGTGGTGCACAACATACATCATCGCAGTAATTATAAATTTGCAATTTTTGAACATTCATGGAATTCAACGAAAATAAGACACGCGCCATTATTTTAAGGGATAATTGTTCTAACTGTGAAACAATTTCAAACCAATTATGCAAAACTATGACTTTTTTCAAAAAATAATAATTGATATTTTTAAAGGGCTGATTTCTTAAAATAAATTATGAGGCAAAAATCTCCATATTCAAGTATGTAGATTCGAAACGTTAAAATTTTGCATTTATCGAAAACACACAGTTCGCTGGAAATAGAACTAGTATCCCTTTTTTTACCGCCTTTTAATACATACGAGGAGAAAGAAAAATATTTCTGCCGTTTTTAGAAAAAATAGTTTAAAAAAGTAAAAACTGCATTTTTTTACAAAAAATTACGAGATAACCGCTTATTTTCTCGAAAAATTGTACTTGAACGTATTTGAACACCTCTCTTTACAGAATATATTTAACTCAAAAAGAAAAACTCTATCTTCAGTATTATAGTTGCAGGTAGACGCCAAAAAAAAATGAACATTGTCAATTTCGAAAAATTTGAGATTTCAAGGAAAATGAGATCTGCATCATTCTCTTAAGCGTCCTTTACGCTAACCGAAGACAAAGTTCAATCAAATAATTTGGAGCCATTTCTGATAAAAAATTGAAAATGTTGAGGTTTCGTGTATAACAACTCTCCAAAACGAAATTGTCCCTTTCAAACTCAGGAGGCCTTGAGTTCATTTAAATCGATCAGATTATCAATTTTGAAGAAAATCGGCTGAACAGTTTAGGCGCTAGCGTTGACCACGCACGGACGGACGTTTTGTCGTCAATCGATTTTTCCATATCAACCCCCCCCCCAAAAAAAAACACGGATTCTGCCCACACAACCTGTCAGAGGAAGTAATTTACTACAAATAGGAACGATATTTACCCAATTTTTCGTCACTAGGGCCTCGCAAAATGAGTTTTTCTGTCGAAAAAATCAGTTTCCCCCCTCAGCTTTTCAATACTTCCTGTAAACTGCGAAAGCAGTAGCGAAAAAGTACAGACAATGGAAATATTTGAAACAAATTTTCAACACAGGTTTATTTAGTGTTATACACAAGTGTTCTTGGAACAACTCACAACAGATCCTTTAAAAAATTGAAATAAATATACAATCTTTCCAGACATTTTGCTTTCAGCTTTTCTTGAGAAGATACAAAAATATTACAAAAAATTTTTACTCTTAAGAAAACTATTCAATATAGATTTAAATACAGTATCAAAACTTTCAAACACTATTAATATATTAAAAAAAGTCGAAAAAGTATTTGTTCACAACTAATAGATTTTTGTATGCTGGACACAGCCAGTTTGTGAAAATAGCACAAAGAGGAATTGAGTTTGTTGTTGCATTGTGAATGTTTCTTACACAACCGTAGACATGAATTCACTTCATCAGGCCTCAGTGAATTCCGATATGCACCTTTTTCCAAACCACTCGTTTCGTTTCTGCGAGTGTGCGAACGTTGTTGTGAGCGCAACCGCGGCGAGCGGGGGTGCCCCAAGGGCGATTTCCGTGGCCCATTTCGCCGGCTGCGCGTCGGCGACGGCCGTGAGTGCGCGGAGGCGACCTACATGCGACCGCCCCCCCGCCCCCGCCTGCACCCGCTCCGCTTCACTTTCACCGCGCGCTCTGCTCTGCTCTGCTCCGCTCCGCTGCCGCGAGCCCCGCGCCGCGCCGGTAACCTTTCCCGCTGGGCGTCGGACGAGGCGAGGCGAGGCCCTGCCCTGCCCTGCGGTTCGATAGCCGTGCAGAGGCGGCGCAGCGCGGGCGGGGGGCGGAGGCGGCGCGAGACATGCGATGGCCGCCCGCACGAGGAGTTGTCCGAACACATGGGCCTTTGTATTTATGTATTTGTGTACTAATCTAGTTTGTTTTCAAAAATTGCCATTTTACATGACACTGCCTCTCTACACTAAAGATTGCCTTGTCAGGTCTTCGGCCATAGCAAGAACAAAACTGTGGGACATTACACACCTTCAAGGCAACAATATCGACAAATCAGAAACAGAACACACACACACACACACACATACAGGGTACACACACACAACACAATCCTGACAAAACAGTTTCTACGATTATTTATTTTTATAAAATACGGCAATTACACACAAAAGCATCATATATTATTTTTGAAGCATCTCTGACAACGTATCATTCGATATAACCGCCTTTTTGTTCCATCACAGCTTTCATTCTCGGT
Source organism: Gryllus bimaculatus (assembly GCA_017312745.1). NCBI lineage: Eukaryota > Metazoa > Arthropoda > Insecta > Orthoptera > Gryllidae > Gryllus > Gryllus bimaculatus. The sequence continues at coordinate 623,407 of BOPP01000134.1, forward strand.
CTGAAACGTGCACATGCCGTTCCCAAAATATTCTTGTCCAAATGTTCAACCCATTCCTGAATAACGGTCTTCGGTGATGCAATGTTTGGATGTCAAGTCTTGAAGTCCCGCTCAAAACCGCTCCACTCGAAGCAATCGAGTAGATTCAAGTCAGAGCTGTTGTGAAGCCAATAATCCTTACTCCAGAGCATGCTCAGGTTGTTCGAGAGCCATTTCTGCAGTAAATGGTTGGTGCGCGCGGGCGTTGCGTCTTGCAGAAAGACGTCTTGCCTTCCGGATGCCACAATGTCAATCAACGGATTCACAACAGTTTCTAGCACTCTCACTTAAAACTCTTTACTGATTGCTTCTCCTTTAAGCAAGAAGTGCGGGAGCATGATGCCCCCTCGCTGGACACGATACTGAGGACATGAATACAAGCCCAACATTTTGTTGTTTTTTTACAATGGGAACGTCCTCGGGGTAATGAGATATTTATTGTTCCTTGTTTTGTTTTGCGTCAACAGTGAAAATTTTCTAGCCAGACAAAATTGAAAACGACCTGAGGTTTATTTCTCGAGACTACTCAGCAACAGCCAATAGGTCTCTTACCCTTTGCGTTTTCAGAGATTATTATTGTGTTAATGACGTAAAACTTGCGCCTGAGGTCCTCATGAGCGATTCTAAGGATCGAAAATACGCTTGTCTTCAAAATGCCTGCCAAAATCCAAAAAAGAGATTCCAGGGTCATCAGAAATCCATTCTTGTGCCTGTTTGATGATGTCTGGAGTCCTCCCAGCTTTCTTTCCAACATGGATCTTCCGTGGCTTGTGTAGAAGCCTTCCTCTGATCTCTCAGATGCTGCGTAGCGAGTGCGTACATTACAAACTGTTGATTTCGGATAATTGAAGAACTTCACTATCTCGGGTACAGTGCGTCTACTGCGCGAAGACTTTTATCAATCGCTGCTTTCCGACTGTATTTAGCACCATCTAGACGGTTGATAAACAAATTGAAAGCGAAGGGAAGTTTAATTTGAAAATTGTTCGGATTCTGTTGAAACACCACATCTATCTATCTATCTATCTATCTATCTATCTATCTATCTATCTATCTATATATATATATATATATATATATATATATATATATAGAGAGAGAGAGAGAGAGAGAGAGAGAGATAGAGATAGATAGACAGATAGATAGTGACCGTACTCACCTACCCCTAGACCTTCCTTTGACGGGGTGTCAGCACGCAGGTGAACTGATAATCACACATTAACACATTATTTTATCAGTTAGATAAAATTATTAAAACTGGACAGGGAATATGTCTCGGGGGAGTGATCTTAGTGGTTGCATGCACTGGTTATGCACCAATACGTTGTCTCTGGAACTTTCGGCTTCGCCCGGTGATGCTCGGCACTGCTCGGCACTGCTCGGCGCTGCCCGAGATAGAAGCTTCCTCCGCCCGCCGACGACGCTTGCCTTGCAATGCTGATGACGGCGTGCACTCGTGCTCTCCGACGCCTCGCGAACTAGTTACCAGCTTTCATGGATGTAAACAAATCCAAATAATTATGTTGGCATCACACCATGCACCACCTTCTCTATCATGCACTTTCACTGTTCTGGCCGCCACGTGGTAATTGTTCATTACCGGCACTGATTCTTTATAATATACTGCACTGTCGTTACCTTGTTTTATTTATTCCACGTTTAGTCCATAATTGTCCATCAATGTTCATCAATTTGCTATCCTGGTAATCCTATTCGTCTCAATTATTCTGACTTATTACTGCTTTTAGTAATACATCTAATCCTCCGTTTATTCCACAATCGCTTGCCCTCCTCGCTACAAAATACGACCCTCTACCCGCTACAAATAGACTTCGCGCCTCTCCCGGGCTTGGGGCGTGCGGAAGACCCGTTCTTCCTTTGTCGCGCTTAGTTTTGCGCGCGTCTTTTGAATTACTGCCTTAATTAATGACTTCTTTAATGAGAATATATATACAAGTGT
>BOPP01000134.1:625443-642972 GCA_017312745.1 Gryllus bimaculatus
TATATATATATATATATATATATACCCGATAAGTTTCAATAATGAATCATGTTTGAGCATTGGGAATATTGTGAAGAGGAATCCTAATTTTACCAAATAACATTTCAGATGTGTTCACGTATTAAATTGCTGTTATGCCAATTGGTAGAATGTTGATAATACTGATTCAAGCATGCATATTTGAATACACACACACCCTCCCAACGTTACTCCTCTATTTTTAAAACTTAAAGAAATATCTTCATTTAAAAGATCATTAATTAGAAATATAATTGTATAATTGCATACAATGTAGCTAGGCCAAATGCCTTTAAGCCATTTCAATAGTTACATTCTAACGCAATCTAACCTCTCGAACTCTGGTATTCACCCCAAATGGTCTCTCCATCCCATCGAAGTTGCGGAAAAGAGACTACAAGGTACGTCTAAGGGGGGAAAACCTGCTGTCGGGAGACAAGTAGAGAATAATGTATCTAACTTTTCAAAACTATACTAGGATTTATGTAACCATGCACTTGACGTAAATCAGCTGTTCACGGTTTCATCCAATCGAGAGCTTCAATATCCCCACAGTGATGTCACTGTAACGTCACTTAAGCTCCTGATTGGATGAAACCGCAACAGGTGATTTACGTCAAGGGCATGACTGAATAAATTGTATTATGGGTATTTCCCGGTGCGGACGTCACGAATTCTCCTTCTAGACTTTGGCCTCCTCAATAATTGAAATCACAGACCTCCACAGAACCCTCGCCTCTGCGCTACCTTCTCTTGCCTGTAAATGTATTCTAAAGCACCTATGTATATGCTTGTAAGCCTGTTCAACTGCTAATCTAGCCCAAAGATTTATGTGTTTCTGCTTTCCAAATTCCTACACTACAGACTTCTCTTAAAATGCTGAATTTTTCTGCAAATCTAGACACTCCAAGAATCAATTTGTACTAATCTGTTTCGATGCCTTCCAATTGATCGATTCAATCCATTCCCCAGATTTCCGCCCCATATTTCATAGTTGGCAGAACTAGCGATTGAAACATTGCACCGCACACTCTTAAAGGAAATCCCGGTACTCTGCGCACTGCGCGTACGATTTCTTTGAGGGCATTTCTTTCTTTTATTTTAAGCCGGTACTTTGTGTATATCAATTTCCGTCGCAGATGTGGCCAGTTCTTGTACCCATGTCATTAAATTGCTTACAAACAATAACTATGAAAGACGAAAATCCTGTGTTACTCTTATTGGTTTTTTATTTGCGTTGTATTTCCGGGGCCGTACTTGGTGAAGAAATTTACTTCTTTATACATGCTCTGCAACACATTGAAAACGTCACGTAAGACGCCTAGTTCACGTAATTTTCGCTGTAACGTTTTGATTGAGTCAAAAGCCTTTTCGAAACCAGAAATGTAAGGGGAGGAAGAAAGAGGCGTTGCAAGCTTGAATCGGTTAACATTAAACCAATTGGCTTGACAGCTACTTGTTCAGTTAACAGTAATCTAAAGTATTATTTGGTAAAATTAGAATTTCGCTTCTATTGTTCCCAAAACTCGAGCATCAGTCATTACTAAAACTTGCTGGATTATTGCAAGGAAACTAAATATAATGTGTGATCAAGGAGAAAACAACGAAACTCCGATATTCTTTGGTCCATTTTAAGCGACGCTCTTAGTGTTCTCTCGAGCTCAGCTATATTTCGTACTTCCGTGCAAGCTCTACGCTCCTGAAGATGCGATACGCAGCGCTTAGCAGACGCCGCGCCGCCCGCCAGGCCAAGGGCCATTGGAAACGCCCAGTTCAGCAACCGAGAGCATCAGTGTACGTTCCGAATTCCACTCAATATTTCAGGCAACTGCTGAAATTCCTATCTGCCGGGCAAGGTCAGTTGGAATTTCTGCGGTATTTACGCCGCGCAAGTGTGTAATATGTGCCAGCCGCGTTACAGCTGAACTTTCCATTCGCTGGCCAAGGCCAGTCGAAACCACGGTGCACCGACAGCAAATATTGTAGCTTCTAAGCCACGGGTAAGCTATTCTATGTTGTGTAAGACCATTCTAAACCTATGCGGATCTTGCGCCGCTCAACAATATAGGTTAAGGTAAATATTTGAGGGGAGCCAGATCGACCTGGGAATATTTTGGGAAAAATTGTACGAATAGTTTAGGCACTAGCGTTGTTGTGACGGACATTGTGAAGAAGAAAAAATCAACAGTTTTTCTGTATTAGGGACCCCAAAGCACGTATTTCCGTTGAAATCTCGAAATCGATTTTCCTTAGCATTAAATAACTTTCTCTACCTTGCGTATTAATCGGTATGAACGTACATATTCGAGAAAGTAAAAGGCATTTTGCCAAAAGTTTGGGTTAATAATAATAATAATAATAATAATAATAATAATAATAATAATAATAATAATAAGCTGGCCCCGCGCCTCAGGCGGTTTGGGCAGCCGTCGTCTGCGCCGAGGAGGCTGCAGGTTCCAGGGCAGCTTACGCATGGTTGTATCTGTGATTGTCCTTTCACCCCGCATCATCACCCTATCACATCCCAATTCATAATTCAACACTTAACAAGCTTGTCTTACGAAGGGATGCACTAGAAAAGCTGATCTCCATAATGACACACGTTAGTCGCCAGGATAGAATATGACTCGGTCTCGGACGATGTGGTCATAAATATAGCCAATAAGCAAATAACAATAATAATAATAATAATAATAATAACAATAATAATAATAATAATAATATGTGGCAATTTTGGAAATTATCAAGTAGCCGTCAGATGTGTGCTTACAAAGCAACAGTACTAGCACGTGTTTTTTTTTATCATCTCGTGCTCTTCATGCCAGAATCTGATGCAAAACGCAGCAGTTCCTCTTCCTGCCGTCGCCGATCTCAAACTGCAATACGCTAGATCAACGTAGGGTCGCGGCGTTGCCTAAGAGGGGACGGGAGGCGGGATTGAACCCCGGCCCCGCGCGTGGCCGCCTTGGGCACGCGTTCCGCCCGGCGCGACCTTTCGGCTGCTCATTACGCGACATTTCACCTCCGGACAACGCTGCGAACTTTCCCATCACGCAACGAGGGTTGCTTGCGACCACCGATAGACCATCCTCGACAAGCCTTGATTTACATCACAATGCCACCCTCAGCACGTAGAATGTGTATTGAGGTTGCTCCTGCGGCAGAAGTACGCTTCGAAGCTTCTTCGGGTTTCTCTATCTTGTCCTAGATCGTTTCCGTCACATTGGGAAAAAGCCTTTTGGGAAGACCGCTAGACCATCCGAACAAGTTCCGGGAGGCTGACAGCTTCACTAAGTAAGTCAGGTATTCTCCTCTCAGAAGAGTACGAATTATCTACGAAATGTGTAAAAAACTTTCGTTGCTATTCAAATAACAAAACAGAAAACAACTAATTAATAACTACTGTTGTGAGCATTTCCGAATTCTTACAAGAGGATAGGGTTCGGCATTTGCGTAGAATATGGGATCAACGAGTACTGTGTTGATGTTCAAGCAGAGAGTATGTAATCAGATGCGAACACAAGGTCATTTTCTAAACGCAAAGAATGAAGCACAGTTCCTACGTGCATTTTTCTACCTACAAGTTACGTCGCCGGTTTCTGATTACCGCCGCGCCAATTACCAGGAGTTCATTCTCGAATGAATCAAGAAGATTAGAGGACGGAGAATAGCCCTGACACTGAGGTATTGCGCGATCTGGACCGTGATGTACTAGGCGAAGTAGTCAGCACTACAAGCGTATTTCAAAAACCGCATTGCTTTTGGATTGTGCGGACCTCATTTGATGTGCAACATCCCCAGCATGCCTCGTCAATATTCTACTGCCTGACTTCGAAGTTGTCGCTGAACTGTGCGAGCCGAAACGCAACGCTGCACTTCTGAGGACGTACGGAGAGCACCGAACAATGGACGGGAATTTTACTCGCCGCCGGATCAAGCCTTCTTCGGATCAACGGAGTAACAAGACAAGGCATATCTTCGTCGTACTCTCGCCAGTATCCACAATTCCGCCTCTTCCCTTCCCAAAATCTCTATCGCAAACATCACTGAAGAGCTCTCAGGGGCGGTTTCTGAGAGGAGGGAAGGGTGGAACGTCTACCTATCATATTTTCTACTGTTGGAAGTAATTTCCAAATACAATATTCGTTTTGATGTAAGTCAGAAAATGTATATTGTTTGGTTCATAGTTATCAGACATTGTCTTAGATCGTGGTTTTAAACTGCGCGCGCTTTTTAGACGTCGCGAAAACTAGAAATCAATTTGAGGAGGAATTCTCAGCGTTTCCTCCTCTCGTGTAGTAATGGTCGATACGGCACACCGCTGCGGCGGTAAGAAGAAGAAACGTATTTAAATGCAGCTGTACGGCTTGTGGAGAGATGCTCCTCTAGAATGCCATCTACTGTCGCTATTGGAAATAACTGAACAATCGGCGCCTGCTACGCATCCATACGTGCATGAATTATGGGCCAGGACGTAGGAAGAGGCACGTTGTAAGATCTCACACCCGTGGCAGCACTGTGGCCTGGCTGAAACTCGGGTGAGAGGGCAAATCCAACTGATACGTGTGCGTGCATGTGTGTGTAAGTATATGTGTCTGTCTGTGAGTCTGTCTCTCTCTCCCTCTCTTTCCGTTTACAGCTGCATGTAATCTAATTCCTTGTATGTTTCATTCAATGCAATATAATTTGCCTGACTTCTCCCCTCCTCATTAGAATCCTGCACGAGCCGCCACTGAGATCTACAGTAGAACTCTGCAGAAATTTCATTTCATAAGCATTCCCGGATCAGGCATTCTTCGCGCAACGTCTCCCTGGAAGAAGCCCGGCAGGTGCGGCGCGCACGTACTCCCTGCGGCGCGGCGCGGCGCGGCGTGGCGGAAAACCGCGCGTGAATATTCATCAGGCGCTAAGAGCGCGCAACTTGGGAGTCAATTTTCCGGCGCAGCCTCCGGGGATCGCGTGCCGCAGCCGCCGCGCGCCATTAGAATCATACGGGCAGGACCGCCGCCCGGGCGCTTCAAGGCCGCCGCCCCCGCCGCGCCGTCGTTACTCGCCTCGCTCGCGCCTGAGCTACAGGGCAGCGGCGGCGGCAGAACACCCCACTCGACGAGGCGCCTCCCCAACTCGGCTCTGCACAAAGATCCACGTTCGCCCTGCAAGCGCGCACTGCCGGACGCTAAAACGGCCAACGTTCCTCCAAAGCACGCTTTTTTTTACCATTTCACACGATTTATTTAACAGTCACGTCTCTGTTGTAACGTGAGTGAAAAAGAAGAATACGGTAATGAAAACATGATTCGTTAAGTGAAAACACAAAGACAAAGGGACAAAGAAAAGTATCTCGTTCTTCATACACTCATTACTGCCATGGTTCTTCGCCTTCACTTTCTTCTTCTAATATCTATCGAATTTCCCTCCCATCTCTCTTCAACTTCACCTTCCAAAAGAAAATGTTGGCTTAGGGGGGCAGTGGTTCCCTTGTGTCCGACACTGTACCTTTCGAACGCGAACGTAATTATATCTGGGGCCCTCTTAAATAATGTGTGTAGCCAAAGAGGAACAGTGCAAAAATGTGATAAATTAATAATCAGCCTTGATATCATTATTATTATATGATCATTATTAACTCCTTTACGAACATATCTCATAATATTGGACGAAGTCAAACTTTCTTTCTTCTTGATCTTTTCTTTTTCTTGCCCTTCTTAGCCTCTTCGACTTTCACAGTCTTCCCTTTCTCATTCTCCTCCTTCTCCTACTTCCCTTCTACTTCTTGCCGGTCCATCCTAATACTATCGCAACGACAATACTGCAAAGGAGCATAAAATTCATGGGGATTGTCTAATAAACCAATTCACAAACGATTCACGATGCTAGCTAATACTTATACACATTACTGTAATTGATAGCATCACATCCAAAGGAATATTGTCATTATGAATAAATAACAAACTAACAGTTGTTTAATTCGTAAAAATTATTCAGGAAGCGAGGGTCAAGCAGGTTCCAATTGATACCTTTAGACTTTTTTAGATGTTCATTAATAAGTAGATATTCCGGCTTTAGCTCTTTCGAATTTTTTTACTTAACGTTAAAAGTGTACAAATTTGTGCAGTTTTTGGCTTCCTCTCCGTTTCTTTTTTTGCTTCCGAGCAGATGACGGTACCTACATAGTTTCTTATCGTTTTCCGATTAACGTCCTGTTTATTTCTCAAGCCTTTTATTCCACATTCCATACACTTGCATCCAGAGTCCATTTTCTTAGCTGAAGTCGTTTCCAAATTAAATTGTCCAGCTTTATCTGACTGAGAATTTTAGCGGGTTTGTATGTGTATGTTTATATGTGCAGGGTGCTCAGCACCCCCTAACCTCGAGGATTAGAGCTTTTTTTCGTCAGGGTTATCAATTTCTTAGGAGGAACCCCACTGCTTAAGGATTTCAGTATGAGCCTATTTCACTCTTTAGGGATATTTTAATTACCAAGACGAGGGATCACAACTACCGATGTCGTCCCATCCGCCATTCCAGCTGGGTTGATAGCGCATCACTTGATAAGGGTAATAATCCCACCAGTATAGTGCTTGTTTTTATCGCAGGAGGCGGCGGTGATCTCTGGGTGTTATCCAACCAGGTATCTCCCAAGCGGTCTCCCGGCATGTGTACTTGCGTAAAATGCATGTTAGTGTAAGTGTATGCGCAAAGGAAGAGGATTGCACAAGGAAGAGGAAGAAAACATTGCACGCGGTCGGTGGCCCGTTTGTTAGGGTACTGCGCCGGCATTCGCCTGGTGTTGATCGGAGAAACCTCGACAAAATACCGTCCAGAGCAGCGGGCCGCTACAATTCTCCTCCAGACAGCGGCTGAATTCGACCTAGTTCTGTAGCTAACGTCAAAAAACCTGCCACCGTCGGGATTGAAACCCTAGAACTTCCCGGTCATAAATAGTTCAGTGACACCAATTAATGCCTCCTAAGGCGGTCCTTAGAATTGGAACCCGTCGGAGGACATGTGGGACTGCTTTGTTCGCCAGTCACTCGGAGTCCAGAGCGAGCAGCGTTAACGTCACATGTGTTGCCATCCCCCTATCTCTAGGAGGTGCGGTTGGAAGTTCGCCTTCACTGGAAGCAGCAATCTGATTTGCCCACGGGTGTCTTCGGGGAACAGTAAACACCGCATTATAAAAAACATTTTCGGCGCGGGGGCAGTGGCGGGGGAGAGGCCCGCGTGCGCACGTGAGCGCATCGCCCAAGAGCACGCGCTCCGCACGCAGCGCCGGCTCCTTCCACAACATAAAGAGAACGCACATTCCACGGGGAGGGACGAGATATAACGGCGCGATTTAATCGATATTAAAGAACTGAAGGTCGATCCGGGTAGCCGAGATCGCTAAGGCAGTAGTGTCGTGGCAACCTGGGATCGTAGGATCGCGGGTTCAAATCCCACCTCGGGCATAGATGTATTTATGACCGTCGTTTCACCCTTCGTCACTTCACTTCATTAAAGAGGGATTAATAATTCCTGGCGCGATCAGGAGGCCCTTCCCTTAATTGCATGTGCAGTTGGCTAAAAAAACAACGGAAATGTAATTTTTAGGGAACTGTATTTTTAAACAGATACAGCTACTTACGTGATGCAAATACACATTCAGTTTTTTACAGCATCACCTTCTCTGGGTTAACACCGGGATCAGCTAAATTGTGTTTGTGTTTCACAGAAAACGAAACAAATGCAATAGCTTTCAATATTTATTGTTATCCTGAGTTCCTAGAATTTTTTGCCGTTTCTCCGACGGGTGTTGAGGGGTGATGATATTGAAATCATTTGAATGACGATAGAGAAACGGTGGGACGACGGGTAAGGAAACTCGTGTCGTGATCTCACCCAGTCCACCACAAACTAAAACGTTTTACTCGAGCTTCCTCCTAGCTCTAGACACTCGTGCTGGGACGAACGCAGGCGCGGGTAAAGACAAAGCAACCCTTGCCTTTTGGTCCAACCGGTATGCAATCGAACGGTTTGTAGACGTCTGCTTTGACTCGTAGGGAAGACATGCTTCTAGTAAGGTTGGCATCTCACACCTCTATGGAGCCTCTTTGGAGGAAGTTGCTCTATCTGTCTGACAGCAGCTCGTGAGACAAAGTCCGTTTTAAAATATTGAATCGGAAGGCCTGCCTGAGTGGCGTAGGGAGGCATCGTGCAGGTCAAGTCTCGCGAAACATAAGTATTTTGGCCTTGCGGTAGGCCTCTCAATGGCCTATCATCTCCTCAACCTATCTATCTTATTTCATCAACTATCACTAATCCCTCACCATTCAGCGCTCTGAACCCTCAACGCTCGCCCCGCAGATCATCAGCGCGAGACGCACAGGCGCAAGCCCCCTCCCTCGCCCACGCTCAAAGCGACTGCGGCCATTGCTTATCGCAATTAAAATCACTCGCACTACGTCTGCTCGGCACTCCCTCGCCTTCGCTGCGTCGGCTTCCTTTCTTTCTAGATTGATTCGTGTCTCAGGGCGCGTCTACATACGGGCCATCTGACCCCTAAGTGTAGTGCGTGTTTTCATCGCGGAGGAGGCTGTGAACTTTCCCCGCTGGACGGTGAGATCCAGCGCCGATCTACAACGTCGGCTCCACGCAACCACGTATCTTGCCCTAGCTGCGAGCTCTACGCTCCCGAGTGGTCACCCGACATGTGTGAGAGTGAAGTGTCTGTAAGAGACTTACTTCCTAAAGACGAGCCTCTTCGCAACCAGACGCGCCATCGCGCGCTGGACAACTGTCCTGACGACCGGTCGCCGAACGTTTCATGAATGACGCTTTTCAGTACGAAACTTTTGAACTCAATAGCCTCGTGTTTATTCAACGTTCGTTAAACGAAATGAGCTAAAAAGTGTTTTGTTTCCACAGAGACAGGCCCGGTTACACGCGTGCACATATCACAATAATGAGCGCACAAAAACAGTTTAATTTGATGCATACTGCAAAATTAATGAAACATTCTCCCCCTCCCCACGGCCGGACCGTCCCCGCACCAAAAAACAACAAAAAAAACACGGCGTTGCACTTTATAAAACGAATGCAGCATAACACTTGTTTGATATCATCAGGGGACCATTACAATACCCCGAGTACGTAACAAATTGTACTGCGTGTTATGCAAAGGGCCTTTCAACACGCATCATTTACACACCACAAACAGGCGAGGGAGCGAGGGCCGGGCCGCAGTCGAGCAAAAAGCAATGGCGGCCCCCGCGCTTCCGGGTCAGAGTCGACTTTTGGAAAAGAAATTACACGCAACACGATCCCATTTTGATCAACGGGTTTCTAACAATCTTTAGTTTTTACTAATAAAGGCAACACTTAGCAGAAATATTTTTTTTTAATTTGTGAGTGGAACATGACCTAGCTAATGTAAAAAGTATTGACACACTGACACACTTCCAACATTGATACCGAACCTCGGAGTTGATGCTTGCGTCGGTTGCATGCTACAAGAAACGAGAGTGTAAGTTATGAAGAGATGTTTTTCCGGCATCATGCGCCAATTTTAATTTGTACATCTTCACTTAACGTCTTTAACTTGGTGCTCCAGGTGTAGTTCATTTATTTCATTGTCAAAGTATGTTAAAAGCCAAGATGATTTAAAGATGGGGAAATTTTTTTTTATTTTTTTAAGCGTATCCCAGCAGTCGAAAAAATAAGAAACTAACTGACAACAATTAATGTGTTTAGAGAAACAAAGTTTGAATTTGGCACTGAGAAAATATTTTAAAAAATTGTGAATGTATAAATTATTTTCTTGTCAAGAAAAAGAAAGTAAAAATAAAATTTCTGGCTGTAGAGAGATGTACGTGGTCGGCGAGGTTAAGTACTCTTCAAAAATTACTTTTATGATAGAGATATAGTGTAACTACTTGTATGTCATTTGGTTAGGGGAACTTTTTACCATCGTATCCGCGGGTACTCTTTGGAGCGGTTTGTGAGAAAAAGTTTTTTTTCTTCATAAAATGCATTAACTTGAACCATAAATTACCCGAAAACTCCTCGCTAATGACCTTTAAAGGTGATATTTTATTTAAGACAAAAATCTCTACCTTCAATAAGGAACTTTTGGATGTTTGCTTTTGCAAATTTTCAAAAATACATAAAATTCCTCGAAAACAGGGCCAGCGCCATTTCCGGTCTTTCATTGAAAAGGATAATTTTTTTAAAGTCTTGGAGCCTTTTTCAAGAAAAATAATCGTTTAAAAATTGCCCACGCGAAAATTACTCATACTTTCGAAGAAATAGATATGACTTTATTTCAAGATCTATGAACAATAGTTTTGATTAAAGGGAAAATATCTATCTTTAATATTGTAGAAGTAGGAACAAAACGAAAAACATTTCGAAGATTTTCAAATGTAGAAAAATCGTGGATTTCAATGAAGATGAGACCTCTACAGTTCTTATAAGGTTCTTTACTCGATTCAAAGGCAAAGATTAACACAAAAATTTGGAGATATTTTTGAGAAAAATTTGAAAATATTTTGGCGTGATGTAAAGCAGCTTAAAAATCAAAATATTATCTTCAAGCCACGAGTTCGTTCAGATCGGCCATGGAATAGCAGTTTTAAATAAATCGTTACAATCGTTTAGTCTCCAACGTTGACCAAGACGGGTAGACATATTGCTGTTAATCGATTTTTTGGTATCAAAGATTCCAAAACATGGATTCTGACTAGGCTACGTGATTACAACTTAAGTTTCCTTTTCTCGTCATTCTGAACTATACTGTATTCCACCACCGTCTCCTCAGTTGCCATCTATTGGCACCTAAATGCCAATATTTCACGTTATTTCAATTATTCTTATTTTAGCAAACCCTAACAGTAGAATTGAAATATGACAAAGAATATAATAGAGTAAAACTTGGCCTTAAATGCAAATTTTCGCTGACACATTTAGAGTTGCTTTTAAGAAAATGCCGTTTTAACGTTTCTGAAAATGCGCATTTTTGAGCTAATTTTCAGAGAAAAATTTTGAGCGTTCGAGAAACTTCATTGGAAATAATTTGAAGTACGTCCACTCACAAATGCAATACTGAATACAAATCGCCAAATTTTTGCAATTTAGTGGTGCGTTTCTCTGCCTAAGGAGCTGTTCCTTAGGACACAGCGACCTCTCCTTCAGAAGACAGAATCTCAACAAGTTCAATAAATTATCTCAGCTGGTTGAAATTTCTATTAATTATCATATCTATCGAGATAGAGACAATTGTTACGTTACATAATTGCATGAGATAGTCGGCATTGCCTATTCCGAGAAACGTCAATTCGATATTTTCAGGTGTTTTGATCATTTAGTGTTGCTTGGATATTTTGTAGTGTAGCGCATTTCGAAAGCTATGAAACACAGAGTAAATATTTATAAACGAAATGCGAAACTTGCGAAGAATCATTGTGCAACTTCAAGACCATGAACGCCAATTGTTCCGGGGAGAAGTTTCGTACGCATTTCCAAGGTCCTTATTGTTATACTTCAAATTAAAATTAAATTTCAAAGCCAAATTTAAAAGGTTATGGAAATGGATTGATGCCACCGCTTGCCGTATTTTTTGTAATACAGGGAAAGCATTCCTTATTAATTCAATTTTATAGAAATACAGGAAAGAAACGAAGATTGCAAATGACTCCTATAATCAATTAAAACGGCAACTCTTGCTAGGTGGTAAACCGCATGCTGAAATTTTAAAGTAGGTACCAATAGCTACTGACTGTATTGAACATTCCATGTGCGGTATTTTCACAATCAAAAATTCTTCAGCCAGTGTTTTAATTGTACGGAGGAAATTTACAATGGTTCAATGTGTTTCAATTGAATCTGTTGATTGGAGCGTACAAAATTTAAGAAACAATAGTAGACTGTTCGGTGGAACTATAGGTTTATTTTGGGAGATTTTAGAAACATATTACTTGTTAATAGACGGACGCACACAGATGAAGTTGCAACATGGACAAAAGTATCAGTAATATGGAGATATGTCCAATAACAGAGAATTGGAGAGCCATTGTCAGAAGCACAGTATTTCCAACGGTTTTTCTGGATGTGGTAGAGGAGGACATTGAACATAATGATATTTAGATAATTATTTTACCGACAACTCTTCGCGAAGTTGTCGAAGTATAATAATTATTAATCAAAGTACAATTAGCAACACACACCGCTGCGACAGTTGGGATCAGATTCTAGATAACATAACCGAGTGATCGATGGGCATGCTTTATAAGTCGCCCACTGAATCCGGCGGAAAAGCGGATTCGCTATCGCATCCGGTACCACATGGAGCATACGCTAACGACATACGCCAAAGTGCTTCGCGCCACTATTAAGCGGAGCTTTCGCAGTAACCCTTGAGTGCCACTCAACAAAGTTAACCGATATCGGATAGTGGATACAAGCATTGTCGTGACCTTGAATCTCCTCTTGCCCGGTCTCCATGGCTGCACATTAAATCTAGCTCAACTGCCGCTAATCTCAACTGGCGAAGCTTTTTGTCCCCCATCGGCCAGGCGTTGAACCTGCCGTCCTCTACTCTTCACGTGTTCATCACCTTGCAACCCATTTCCCACTATCGGCAGTACGACGTTCTTCGTACCTCTAGTTGGCTACAATGCTTGAGCGGCCGCCCCTTCGCTCCGCCCTGAGCCTGCGCCGCCGCCGCCGCTGCTCTGGTGCGAGTGGGTGGAAAGCTGTTAGAGTTGTCTGTTTTATAAACTCCATAATCAATCGCATATGTAAAACTTAGGTCGCTCATTTCAAGTTGTGCACCATTTTTTTAATAATTACTGTACCCGATTTATTCTCGCAACTGCTATTTCCGTACGCGGTGTTACGTCAAATGTCTCTACTTTCAGGCACGACTACAAAGTTGCTGTCTACACAATGTAGAAAAACGTTCCCCGTACTTAACGTCGGCCTTCTGCTCAACTTCTCTTATTTGTCAAATTCGCGTACAAGATGCGCGTACAACTATTGAGAATCCGGACTGACAGCTCGTATGAAGTTCTTAAAAACAAAACTTATCCTATCTACTTGAAAACTTGCATAGAAACACTGCCTGTATTTTTAGGGTAACTCCTTGTCAATCAACGAAAATCTCAATACTTCTGCTCCAAAATGTTTTAGACTTCTTTCTATATCACGCCTACCGTATGTCTAGACATTGCAGCCAGTACACTCGCTGCAAGAGGAAGATGTTCAATGAATGAAAATAGTTTATTATAGGAAATGAATGGATGAAATAGGTAGCAAAATTCTGTTAAGCCTGTAGTAAAACTCCGGATTGAATATTTGATCATCTCAAATGTTATTTTTTCGCACAAACGCTTGCTGCTAGTTATTTGTATTTCATTATCGTTGACTAATGATTGTGGTTAGCAGTAATCATTGTGCAATAAAACAACAAATGCTAGTACTGGAGTCAGCGATTGTGTAAAAGATTAAAAAAAAATACGTTTTGGTGCATTGCGCATCCCAAGTGTGAACAATTAAACGACATTTTCGCCCACTAAAACCCAATAACATGTATTGACAGCCAAAGCACCGTATTTAACTCGTGGTTGAACGACACTCGAAGGGTATGGAAAGAACGTATAAATCGTAGAGGTTACGCGACATCTTTATTCCTCTGAGAATTACGCGCCCTCCATTCCGCTGTTCGATTGAAACACCCATTGCACCTCCCAGTATTTGCGTTCGGCTTCCGTTTTTGTGGTCAGGTTGCTCTCCGCCTGAGAAACCGAATGGATGTTGGATCTGGCGAGGAAATCATCCAAGCCCGCGGTGGGAGTGGAAAAAGCTTGTGGCCTCGCGCAGTTGGAGTGCAGCGAGACGGCGAGGCGAGCCGCCTGCCCGTCGCTGTTGCCTGCGGCGGCTAGCGGGACGCGCGAGCAGCGCGCCGCCCTGCCTTCTGCCGTCGAGGCAGACAAGCGAAGAGAATGCGGAAGAGAGAAGGCATGGCGGGCGGGCGGGCCGGGCCGGCCGGCGGCCGGGCGGGCCTGCCGGCTTACCCAGCAACAGCACGCGCCGTCCCAACAGGGCCAGCCCGCTCCAGCCGAGCTGGGCGTGACTCAAACGCCACGTCGCACGAACGCCTCTCTTAGAAACCCCGACCACCCACTGGCTCGATTTGCTCCGTGTTGGGGAGATGATTGTTAAACAGAATAAATATTGCCGAAAATGATTTGTGACTGCTCAAGGTGAAAAAAATCGCATAGTGACAAAACCAAATTGAAAGAATGTTTCTGACATCTACCCATCCCCTGTTTTCGTTTCGGCTCATTATCTGCCACCGCCTAAACATTTACCCTTTTCTACTGATAATTCAGAATTGCATTTCGCCGTAGAATTACTAAATTGTCCTCCGCCCCCTTGACCGCCAGACGTTACGCCTTCAATTTTCGCCACTTTTTAACACCATTACGTACTTTATTTAGCATAATAAATAATCATTTTGAAAAAAAAAAACATTTCATGGCGTAATGGAGCTAGTGTACAACATTTTTATTCACAAAAGAAAACTGTGGTCTACAAATGGCACAGACTTCCCGTATTCTTTGCCTCTCAGCTAGCTATACAACCTAGCCAACATAACTCTTACAGTACCATCTATCCGCCGCTCAAAGTAAACATTTTTAAAAGTTCTTAACTTATTCGCTTCTTAAGTATAGAATGCGAAATATTATTTTATGAGTTATTAACAAAACAGTAAAATCGACGTCCTAATTGCAATTTGTATTTCAAACAAATGTGCAGTCGCTTTGAAAGAAAATGGCCTTAAACGCTACTTAATTCGAAATTGAAGCTTTTTATCCCTGAAAAATTGATTTTGGAAACCTTCATTAAAGACATAGAACACTTTAACTCAACAATACAATAGTGTTTACAATTTGCGTAAATGTTCATATTAATAGTGAGAATCTTTCCAAAAAAATACTATTAGTGTAATTTTTGAGAGAAACAAAAAAAAAAGTAAATACCAAAACCGCAAAACAACTTTGTCATATTGAACGAGGCAATTAGCACTATCCGTTTAAAAAAGTTAAAAAACAAGTTGGAGCCATTTTCCAACCAAAAAAAAAGAAAAAAAAAAAAGGCGTTTGACAAACTATGGAATTTTTCAGCGAGTTTTCACCAGGAAAACTGTTGAGTTTTATATCTATATATATATATCTATATTTAAAGCACATTACTCGTAATAAACCACAATAATTGAATTAATTGCTAATATAAAATATTAAAAGACAGAAACCAATAAAAAAATACGTGTTCGCATTTTTCGAAAAAAAAAAGGTTTAGAGCAATAATGCAATCTGTTTAATCTTATAGTGATGTACACTTAAGAAACTATCCCTTCCCAAAAGTGTAATGAAAAGTGTTGGAACGTTTTTGACCTGAAAATCTTTATTTTTTTTATTCTTAAATTTAACATATATTGCTCACTTCGTGAAAGTACCCTCCCAAAATTTTAGAATGTTTTACAAAATCTCAAAGCTCGGCTCGAGTCAGGTGGAAGACATTCGAAATAGTCGAGTCATTTGGGGAAAAAAATCCAGTGCATGGTTTAGACGCTAACTGTGTGTTCGCAGACAGGACAGACGGACGTTTAAAAACACTCTTTCGGGTATCCCAAAACCTTGTATTTCGTTTGAAATTTTGAAACGATTCGCTGTTCTGCGTATATTACTCAGTACTCGCGGGAAAGTAAAAGTTGTCATCCCCCAAAACTGACATTATATTTTCACGTGTTGAATCCGTCGAAGACAAAATTACGCCATCACCCTCCAAAATTTTTTAAAAATCGTTTATAAGACATCGTACATTGTATTTTTTTTCGGGGGTTTTGTCAGACCCAAAAAACTTCACTCGTTTCTGTATTACTCGTAATCACGCGCTGGGTCGAGTCAGAAACAGAATTGCGCCACCTACCCTCAGATTTTCTTTAATCGTGAACGAAACCACCCGTGAAATTGCCTTTTTTGTTTTGTTTTGTGAAAAGACTTGCCCTCTTCGTTCCCCGATAATAAACATTCATTTTGTATTTTCAAGTTTTAATATCATGTAATTGGTTCCGTATTTTATTTGTTCACCTTTAGTGAAGATGCTGCTGCTGCATTGACACAAATCATGTACTTCAAGCAACATGTATTAATATTTCCTGTACATGTTTCTTTACATGCTTTAAATTATTTGCATTGTTTTTCAGTATGGTTGAAAAAGCTTGTATTTTTCCACGTTGGCGGCAAATGTGAGTAAAACATATTCCTCCGTAAATATGTAGTTAGTCATGATGAAAGAAATTCTAACTTGTAAACACTAAGAAACAATCTTCCTTGGATTTCATTTGCTTTTTGTATTGAATTTTATTGGTTTTTTTATAATCTGCTTTATGAGAGTACAAGTTTAGCTTGTGTTTACTTACTATCGAATATGCTTGCTTCAATGGACTGTAAGCGATCCTTATTCCCGATGTGGTATTCAAACCTTTGGAAGTAAAAAAATAGATGGAGTAAAACCGGTAATATTCAAAATTAGAGACCCTTCAAAGAATTCTCTCAATGCGTAGTTACATGTAGAATATATCACTAAACGGATGTTTTTCATAAATTATTTTTCGTGTATATACTGATATAAATTCTTTTTATTTGTCACTTATATTAATATTTTTAACATAATCGTGATATATTACCTGTCTTCGTTGCGCCAGAAAATTGAAAAGCCTATAAAATTTGAATATGTAAATTTTGAGATATTCGCGTCTGGTGTGGAATGCTAAGCCCTCTTGAGCCTTGCCCCATGGTCCGCCCACTAATTAACACTATTTTTCACTCCTATTAATGTAGGGTGAAATCATGGCGTTTCGCTTGCTCGTGAGTCCTGCAATGCAGAATATGTATTGCAATTTATTATATTTCGTCTGTTACGAATATGTTTCTTGGAAAAGCAAAAATACCTTACCCTGAACATAATTGGAGTAGAAAACTGTAGAAAGACATTTTAAAAAAAACGCCTTAATATTGATATTTTAACCATATATGGTTGTTCCAAACAGAATTATCACATCCTAACGCTAACGTTACCACCATCTCCCCGCCGATTTCATAAATAATATTGCCTGGAAACGTTCGCGTTTTTTCCTCTCATTATTTCTTTTGATTTGTAATACAAATATGTCTACGCAAGTGACTCGTCTCAGCAAGCATCAGTGATTTAATGGATTTTTAATGAAGCGGTGAAACGATGGAATGCAGGCAGACGGTGTCGGTGACTCGAGAACCTCCACCCCCAAATTTTCTGGAAGCCTGGGAATCTCCCCACCCGCCGGAGGGTTGCGTCGTGGCCGCCGGCGGCGCCTCGCGTCGGCCGCCGCCCGGCTTCCCGCTTCCTCCGAATCAAGGCCGGATGGGGGGGAGCTTCTTGTGCGTGTAATACTCAAAGGAACGACGCCGCGGCGCAGCGCCCTCCAAGGGC
>BOPP01000134.1:642997-655992 GCA_017312745.1 Gryllus bimaculatus
CGACGTTTTCCAGGCATTTATTTATGAAATCGGCGGCGGCGATGGTGTAACGTTAGCGTTAGCGATAGTATTAGCGTATCGGACTGTTTTACCCCAGTTGGCGGGTTCAAACCTGATCGACACTGTGGATTTTTAAGGGCGATCCTTCGGAGGGGAAGTAAAGCCGGCTGTCCCATGTTAGTAGATTTACTTGCACGTAAAAGATCAAGCCTAAATAACACCTCTGAGCTAAATTCAAATCGCCTGTTTTCTCGCTCAAGAAATACCTCCTTTCTCTGCTAGTGGGTGAAAGGAGCGTAGGGAAATTTGCATGGTCAGACGGAAGAGCGCGCCTGATGGCCTGAGTCTCGCCGCGTAAAATAAGGCAATTCAGTTCAATTCAAATCAATCAATCCACAGGAAAATAATGGATTCCATCGGTAGTGCAAAATGCACACACACACGCGACGCCTTTCCCCGCCTCCTGCTTATGTGAAGTTCCCTCAAAAGAATATTTTGCGAGTGCTGATAATTCTGTTCTGGAACAACCCCCATAATATGGCTAAAATATCAATATTAGGGCGTCTTTTAAAATGTCTTTCCTAGAGTTTTCTACTCCAATTATGTTCAGGGTAACGGTATTTCTTGCCTCCAAGAAACATATTCGTAAACAGACGAATATAATAAATTGCAATACTATTTCTGCCACTTGCCAGGACTCACGAGCCAAGACCGAACGCATGATCACCTACATAATAGGAGCTGAAAAAATAGTGTTAATTAGTGGCGGACCCATGGGAGGCTCAAGAGGCTTCAGCCATCTCCCACACCAGACGCGAATATTCAAAATTACATATTCAAAATTATAGCTTTTACAATTTTCTGGGCCAACGAAAGACAGTAAATATATCACGATATGTTAAAAATATTAAATATAAGTGAACAAATGAAAAATAATTTATAATTAGTATACACGAAAAATAATTTATGAAAAACATCCAGTTAGCTGGATATTCTACCTGTAACTACCGCATCAGAGAGAAATTCTTGAAGGGTCTCTAATTTGAATATTACCGGTTTTACTCCATCTATTTTTTTTACTTCCAAAGGTTTGATACAACATCGAATAAGGAATCGCCTACCAGTCATTGAAGCAGCAATATTCGATACGTAAGTAAACACAAGCTAAACTTGTACTATCATAAACGCAGATTATAAAAAAACACATAAAATTCAATAACAAAAAGCAAATGAAATCAAGGAAGATTGTTTTCTTAGTGTTTACAAGTTAGAATTTCTTTCATCATGACTAACTACATTTTACGGAGGAATATGTTTACTCACATTTGCCCCCAACGTGCGAAAAATACAGCTTTTTCAACCTACCTGAAAAACAAATACAAATAATTTAAAGCATTAAAAGAAACATGTACACGGAAATATTATACATGTTCATTGAAGTACATGATTTGTGTCAATGCAGCAGCAAGCATCTTCACTAAAGGTGAACAAATAAAAATACGGAAACAATTACATGATATTAAAACTTGAAAATACAAAATGAATGTTTATTAATCGGAACGAAGAGGCAAGTCTTCAAACAAAACAAAAAAAGGCAATTTCACGGTGGTTCTTCACGATTTAAAGAAAATTGGAGGGTGGTGGCGCAATTCTGTCTTCTGACTCGACCCAGCGCGTCGATATACGAGTACATACAGAAACGAGTGAAGTCTTTGGGTCTGACAACAACCCCCGAAAAAAAATACAATGTCACGATGTCTTATAACGATTTTTAAAAAAATTGGAGGGTGATGGCGTAATTTTGTCTTCAGACGGATTCAACACGTCGAAATATATGTCAAGTCTTTGGGGCTGACAACTTTTACTTTCCCGAGTACTGAGTAATATACGCAGAACAGCGAAATCGATTTCAAAATTTCAACGAAAATACAAGTTTTGGGGATACCGAAAGAGTGTTTTTAAACGTCCGTCTGTCTGTCTGCGAACACCAGTAGCGTCTAAACCATGCACTGGATTTTTTCCCCAAATGACTCGACTTTTTCGAATGTCTTCCACCTGACTCGAGCCGAAGCTTTGAGATTTTGTAAAACATTCCTAAAATTTGGAGGTACTTTACACGAAGTGAGCAATATATGTTAAATTTAAAGAATAACAAAAATAAGATTTTCACAAAAACGGTTCCAACACTTTTTCATTACACTTTTGGAAGGGATAGTTCTAAGTGTACTCTATAAGATTACACAATTGCAATATTGCTCTACTCTTTTTTTTCGAAAAATGCAAACACGTATTTTTTATTTGTCTCTCTGTCTTTAATATTTATATTAACGGCAATTTATTCACATTATTGTGTTTATTACGAGTACATGTGCTTTAACAAATGTGAAATAAATTTTGTCAAAAACTCAACAGTTTTCTGTGAAAACTCGCTGAAAATTCATAAGTGCTCAAACGCCTTTTTTTTTTTTTTTTTTTTTGAAAAATGGCTCCAACTGTTTTTTCAAACTTTTTAAACGGATAGTGCTAATTGCGCTCTTCAATATGACAAAGTTCGTTTCGGGGTATTACTTTTTTTGTTTCTCTCAAAAATTACACTAATGTAATTTTTTGGAAAGATCTCTCACACTATTAATATGAACATTTACAGCAAATTGTAAACACTATTGTATTTGTGAGTTAAAGTGCTTCTATGTCTTTAAATGAAGGTTTCCAAAAACTCAAATTTTTCAGGGAAAAAAAGCTTCAAATTTCGAATTTACAGTAGCGTTTAAGCGCCATTTTCTTCAAAGCGACTGCACATTTTTGAAATAAAATTGCAATTAAGGACGCGATTTTACTGTTTTTTAATACTCATAAAATAATATTTCCATTCTATAATTAAGAAGCCGAAAAGTTAAGAAATTTTAAAAAAAATGTACTTTGGCGGCGATAGATGGTACCTGTCAAGAGTATGTGGCTAGTTCGTATAGCTAGCTGAGAGCAAAGGAAATACGGGAAAGTCTGTGCCATTCTGTAGCACCACTAGTTTCTTTTGTGAATAAAAATGTGTTACATAGCTCCATTACGCCATGAAATGTTTCAATGATTATTACTTAATGCTAAATAAAGTACGTAAATGGTGTTAAAAAGTGGAGAGAAATTGAAGGCGTACGTCTGGCGGTCAGGGGCGGAGGACAATTTAGTAATTCTACGGCGAAATGCAATTCTGAATTATCAGCTAGAAAAGGGTATGTTTAGGCGTGCAGATAAGAGCCGAAACGAAAACAGGGATAGGGTAGATGTCAGAAACATTCTTTCAAATCTCGGTTTTGTCACTATGCCGACTTTTTCACCTTGAGCAGTCACAAATCATTTCGCAATATTTATTCCCTGTTTACAATCCATCTCCAAACACGGAGCAAATCGGCCAGTGCGCTGGTCGGGGTTTCTAAGGAGGCGCGTGCGACGTGGCGTTGAGTCACGCAGCTCGGCTCGGAGCGCGGCCTGGCCCGTGTTGACGAGCGCGTGCTGTTGCTGGGTCCAGCCCCGGCCCGGCCCGGCCCGCCCCGCCCCGCCCATGCCTTCTCTTCCCTTCTCTTCGCTTGTCTGCCTCGCCGCGCCAGAAGGCCAGGGCGGCGCCGCTGCCTCCGCGCGCTCCCAGCCGCCGCAGGCAACGCGACGGGCAGGCGGCTCGCCTCGCCGCTCTCCCTCGCACTCCACGCGCCGAGCCACACAGCTTTTCCACTCCCCACCGCGGGCTTTGGATGATTTCCTCGCCAGATCCAACATCCACTTCGTTTCTCCAGGCGGACAGCAACTGACCACCAAAAACGCGAAGCCGAACAGCAAATGGAAGGTCATGGGTGTCTTCAATCGAACGCGAATGGCAGGGCGCGTAATCTCAGAGGAATAAAGATGTCGCGTAACCTCTACGATTATACGTTCCTTTCCACACCCTTCGAGTGCTCGTTCAAACCAACGAGTTCAAATACGGTGCTTTGGCTGTCGAATACATGTAATTGATTTTAGTGGGCGAAATGTCGTTTAATTTGTTCACACATTGATGCGCAATGCACCCAAAACGTATTTTTTTTAATCTTACACAACTCGCTGACTCCCAGTAACTAGCATTGTGTTCTTATTGCACAATGATCTTCACTGCTAACCACAACTCATTAGCAACGATAATGAAAATACAAATAACTAAAGGACAGCAAGCGTTGTGCGAAAAATAACATTTGAGATGCACTCAAATACTTCAATCCGGAGTTTTACCTACAGGCTTAACAGAACTTTTGCTACCTATTTCCCATCCACTTCATTTCTAAAATAACTATTTTCATTCATTTGAACATCTTCCTTCATTCAGCGGAGTGTCACTGGCTCGACAATGTCTAGACATACGGTACGGCGTGATATCAGAAAGACAGATCTAAACATTTGGAGCACGAAGTATTGAGATTTTCGTTGATTGACAAGGACGTTACCACTAAAAAATACAGCAGTGTTCATAATGAAAGTTTCAAGTAGATAGGATACGTTTGTTTTTAAGAACTTCATACGAGCATGTCAGCACGGATTCTCAAATATCTGTACGCGCATCTGTACGCGAAATTTGACCACAATAAGAGAAGTTAGAGCAGAAGGCCGACGTTAAGTACGGGGACGTTTTCTACATTGTGTAACAGCAAACTTTGTAAGTCGTGCCCTGAAAAGTAGAGACATTTGACGTAACCACGCGCGTACGGAAATAGCAGTGCGAGAATAAAATCGGGTACGAGTATATTATTAAAAAAATGGTGCACAACTTGAAAATGAGCGACCAAGTTTACATATGCGATTGGATTATGGAGTTATAAAACAGCACAACTCTCAACACACGGTTGTTTAACAGTGGAGAAAAAACGAGCAAACGATAATCGCCAGCTAACAAATTTGCAAGATACACAAATGTATAAGATCACCTTCATTTTATAATGGAATTAGCTGCCGGGGAAGAGAATTGTTTACGTTTTGAAAAAAGTACCGTGGTTACCAAATATCTGAAATCCCCATGCAAGAATGAAGAGTATAAAACTTCGCATTACCTAGCAGTGCAACCAAGGGCTGACGGACTATTTTGATGCCCAGTGTGAGAGGTAATGTTAAAGTGGCGGGAGAAGATATTAATACATTAATTGTAATAGTAAACTACAAATTCATGTTTTAAATACGTGTCTAGAGGAACTTACAGTTTCTTATACGAGCCTATACCTCGTCCTCAAATTGTTTATTTCGCCTCTAGGTTATTGAGCGAATCTGTTTTCATGTTCAAATTAATTCGCTATTTGAATTACGTGTGTGATGCCGCCTCTTTCCATGCGATGACAGTATGCATTTCGTTCACCATATGATATTCTCTACGCTGATGACTGGGCTTTGCTTTGAAACCCGAAGTCGAATATGCTTTGTGACGATTTAGCCTATAATTAGTTACTCTAAATATCCCCAAAGTAACTAGTGGTGCAACAGAATGGCACAGACTTTCTCGTATTAGTATTCTTTCTTTGGTGTGGACAAGCTCATTGGACTTGCCACGTACTCTTGTCAGCTGCCATTTATCTTGGCCCAAAGTTTTTTGACATATTCCCAATTTTTCGCTTTCCTAATAGCAGAACCGCAATATTATTTTAATAACATTAAAGAGGACTAAAACCTTGTTCTAAAAGGCAATTTTCATTGAAAAATTTGTACCAGTTTTTAAGAAATTGGCGTTCAAGCGTATCTGTAAACGCGAAATTTAAAACTCTTTTTCACAGAAAATTTTTGAGTTTTCATAAACCTTATTTGAAGTTTTTTGAAGCATATTGACTCACAAAAGCAATAGTGTTTACAAATCGCTAGAAATTTGCAGGTTATAGGCATGAGAGATATTTCTAAAAAATTACACTAGCGTAATTTTCGAAAAAACAACAAAAGAATACTCCACAATGAACTTTATGTCATATTAAACCGAACAGTTAGCACTATACGTACGTTGGAAACGTCGAAAGAAAAAAAATGAAGCGAATTTTAAGAAAATTTTGAAGGTTTTTCAAATTCACAGTCTAGCGATCGGCCGGGGAACATTCATTTTGGAAAAAAAGAAAGTAAGGTTTAGGCGCTAGTGGTGTTCATAGACGGACTGACGGACGGACGGACGAACGAACGAACGAACGTTTTGTCGTCAACTGACTGTTCGATGTCAAGGATCCACAAACTAGTATTCTGGCTACACAACGTGTTCAAG
Organism: Gryllus bimaculatus; assembly: GCA_017312745.1. Taxonomy (NCBI): domain Eukaryota; kingdom Metazoa; phylum Arthropoda; class Insecta; order Orthoptera; family Gryllidae; genus Gryllus; species Gryllus bimaculatus. Next base: position 649,245 of record BOPP01000134.1, read on the forward strand.
GACTTAGTTTCTAAATTAGCAACTGGATTGATCCACTTTTTCGTTATTAGGGCCCGGGAATGTAAGTTTTCTGCCGAAAATTCGCCCTTTTCTCGCACAGCATTACATAACTTTCTCTATACTATGCATATTACTCTGTATATACGTACGTATACGATAAAGTAAAAATTGGAAAGTACTGTAACGGCTCGCCATTTGAATGTGAGCGCTCTCAGTGCCGTGGCTCGAAGAGGTCGCAGATCCCCCGAGGCGAGTTACGCGACCTCGCTTCAACGTTTCTGACCACCCGTGCGAAGGAACGAAATATAACGTCCGAAAGGGTCGCATTTGGGAAATCTATTATACAGAATCAAAGTGTGTTTGTTCGTATTTAATGCGCGGCCGTACCGTTCATCCGGCTGCGATAAAACTTTGTGAACGTATTGCTAGCACTTGGGTAAAGAATGTAGGCATAGTAGAATGGAAATTTGCACATGTCAGTCGCACACAAAGATGCGCGATGATGATTTTAAGTGTTTATGGAAACTCTAGCGCCCACGAACAGTAGCTCTTTGCAACCCTCCGCACTTTCAAGAATCATGCGCGTCTTCGCTGTACATTCTACACGTGATATTGTAAAATATCGGCCGGAATTATTACTTGATTTTTTTCTAGGACAAAGAAATCAAATTTCTCCAAGACTGTGTCACAGCGAATGCATGCCCTCACTTGAGGGAGAATGTTTTAACAACAGGATTCTTGACAATCACGTCCAATTCCGGACAAAAAAACAAACCCATGCTTGCGAGAAAGTTTTTCATCTATTAAAATTTTTGCAGAGCGTAGCGTAAAAAGTGATTAACAATCACGTGACCAGTAACGTGTGAAGTGTAATACACTACAATAGCAAAGCATTGCCGAGTCCACTAGCAGATTATGAAAATGTCGGGCCCCATTAAAGCCTCGGATGCATTGTTTCCGAGCGAAGGTAATGTGCCGATATGAGCGAAGGTAATGTGCTTTACATTTTGTTTATCGGGTCGTGAATAGCAGACCCAATGTGCACGTGTATTGTCCTTCTACCAGAACTCTGAAAGGCGACACCAATTAGCCACCGTATTAGTTTCTGTTCCACATGACATCGGCCGCGGTCGGGAGAGATTTCGTAGCGGTGACGACCAAGCGCCTCCGCTGAGCGCCAAGACGGCAGCCGCCCACAACCGGCGTGGCTGGGCACCCGGAAAAGAGGGCGATGGCGAGCGGCTGCGGGCGCCCCGCCCATCCCGGCGGGCGTGGGCGTGGGCGTGGGCGCGGGTGGAGCGGGGCCGGGCGGCGCAGAGGTCAGCCGCCAGCGATGGTCGCGCGCGCACTTTCTCTGCGGAGGTTCCCACAGCCCTGCCCCGCCCCGCCCGCGCGCCGGAGAAACCGCGCTCGCGCCCGCAAGGCCAAGCAGCAAAAAACTGCCACGCCTGCCGCCGCCGCCCCGCCCGCCCGCTCACTCGCCAGCACGCCGCGCCGAGGCGCCGTACGGGTATGATTGAGGAATATTTGAAACAATTATTAATATGACACAATCATAATATGATATTTTTAAAATATAACATTTTAAAGGACTTCGAGTTCACATTTAATGTATTTGTAATAGAAACAGTAACATTAGTTGAAATAGCTGTATCGGATAGATACTTAGGCCAAGGTCGCTAAGGCACGAGTGCAGTTACGTCTACGCATGGTTGTCGCGCAATGGCCGTCCCATTCCCCGCGCGTCGCCCTTCCCGAGATGTCCTGTAGTCCCTGGCTCGCTCAGGTGGAGTAGGAGCGTGCGTTTGAGCACGTGCGCCCGCCAGTAACAGTGTGAGGCTGGGGACACCCAGTGGCGTTCCGCACAGCCCTTCAGAACACCAATGCGCGGCCTTGCATCGTCCTACTAAGGCCTACGCTAGTTGGGGCTTGCGCGTAGTAAATGCATACTGAGAATGCGTGCCTGCGGGCTACTTCGGTGTCGGAGTGAGGGAACCGCGGTATGTTCCACGGAGGTCACGGCTGGAGGTTAGCCAGTCTCAGCCGGCGGGAGGAACTGCAGAGGTTGCTCAGAAGGCATAAGGAGGTAATATGTTGTCAATCACTTCTCTTTTCTTTTCAAATTGTTTATAAATTAAAAGTTAATTGAATAAATCAAAAGTTAATTAAATAAATTAAATTTAAAAGCCGGTCGGGATGGCTGAGTTCGTTAATGCAGTATTGCCGTAACGATCTCGGACCGAAGGATCGCGGGTTCCAGTCCCGCCTCGTGTATGGTTGTATGTGTATTCGTTCTTTCATAATGTCATCTTCACAATCACCGTTAAATGCCACAGTGGTCACTAATAACCTAGATGTTGATGCGACCTTAAATAACAAAAATATACATTTTTTTTAAAACTTGTCTCCTCTCTCGGAAGTGCACACGCGCTGGACAATTCTCAGCACCCATTGAACCGTTGGCGCATACAAAGGTGTTATGGCGTCGAAATCCTCTGTTTTGGAGTGGTCAAATCCTTTCCGAAAACTGCCTCCCTCGTTCTTTCAACATTGAGAATTCAGTCCTTTGCTTTATTTACGTAACTTCCAACATATACCTCGCCGCCCTTGCATTTTCTTTTCATCGGTACACTTTTTCCGCCCACTCGCCCGTTCACGCAAGGAATACTTATTGTCAAGGGAATTTGATGAAGCGTCGAGCTTTCATAACGTATAAGAACGCCGAGGTATGCAACAGTGTCTTCGGCTCTTATGACGCGATATGCTATACAACTGCTTCGGCAGTTGATTTGTAACAAAGCGTGCGAATAGCATCTGATACAGAAAAACAGCTCAATTATCAAAAGCTTCTTTCTCAAAAAAGCGACAATTCGAGAATAAGGAGGAGTACTCGTTTCAGCTCTGGCAGGGCAGTGGTAGCTCGAGCAGCGCACAAAGTAATCGATTCTGAAATGGATTCCAGAATCGAAAAGTTAAGAGTCGATTCTAGATTAGAATAGAAACAAAATAATCAATTCCCTAAGGAATATAATCAAACCCTTCAACGAAGGTTTCGGTAACAGAACCGAGCAATTACTATTTAATAAAATACATCCAGGTGTTAATTAAATTTTAATAACAATAATATTTAACTAAGTGGTCAAAAACATTATTGATGAAATAATACAAATGAAATAAAGTAATAGAATGTATCAATGAAACAATATATTAATAGAACATAAATAAAAAATATAACATATTATAACATTAACGTATGAACTAATCAACAAAATTGTAATGGTTTTCAAGAAACACTTCACAGAAAATATTTCCTTCTTTTAAATTCAGATGCTAAAAATGTATTTTGAACCAAAAGGTTTGGTTTGACCGAAGAGAAAGGTGGAGACATAGTGGGAGGTAATATTCAAACACAACATTGTCTTCTGTACAATGAAAAATTAAGTAATAACTACATTAATAATGAAGGCAAATTACAAACACCCTGGAAAATAAAATTTAAAAAACCGTCAGAAATATGCATTTAAAAAAAATCGAAGGTATTAATTTGATTCGATTCCGGCCTCTTGGACCAAGGATCGGAAGCAAATGAATCGAATATCAATTCCCCAGGAATTGAAAGCAAAGAATCGATTCCGGAATCGAATCGGTAGAATCGGAACGTCTCTACACCCTGGTAGCGACGTTGCAAACCAGTTTCGTTACGTTCATTCTTTGAACCTTCGATTTGTTTTTCCTCTGCAAAGAAGTTGGTGGGTATTGCAGAAAATTAAACCCCGTTCTTTCACGCGACCTCTGAACTCCGAAAATGTGGACTCAACAGTCCTGAACTATGGGTGTTTCCAAAGACGGGTTACACAGAAAGTAGGTGTTTGCTGTTGTTCAATACAGTAATTTTTAAATAGTGTACTTTTTAGTTTTGAAGTATCTGATACTAGTTTTTTTGTGTTTGTGATCGTCATGTAACAGAACAAATCATGCAATTTTTTGGAATGGAACGTTATTAATTTAATAAGTTCAAGTTCCGTATGAAATCACTCTCTGAATTGCGAAAAGTATACGAAAATAGTACACGAACTCCAAGTCGTGGTTACGACCCCGTGAAATAATACCATCCGTGGCGTAGGCGCACAACAAACCTTTTCCTGTAAAATGGCAAAAGTGAAGGTGGAAGTGAAGCTTTAAAGAGAAAAAGCAAATATCCGCTCTGCTCCGTAAGGTGTGCGAAGTCATGGTTTTAGGTTAAGACTTACGTCACGCCACTTTTTTAGGGAGACAGGGAGTTTGTTTCTTCCGATGAAATTTGTTCTTTTATGAATATCAGGCTTTTTATACTTCTCGTATACGGAATAATGGACGTGAGAAAGTTATGTAATGCTGCAGCACAAGACGGCGGTTTTTCGACAGGAAAAACTTGTATTTTGGGGCTCTCATACAGAAAAAGTGGATAAATGATTACATTATTTCTTACGGATAATTATGGAATTCCTACAAATGACATCTGCTTAAGAGAATTGTGTTATCCTTACAAAAGACATCTGGTTCAGTTTCAATAGAAATAAAAGAATCCCTCTCTAAAGTTTCTTCTGATTTCTACTGCTATTATTTGTTATAATTTAGGAAAGTATGTAGCTGTAATTAACAGTGCGTTACCCGAATAAGAGTTGAAACCTCTCGCCTGATGATGCTTGTATATTATGTTTTTTTTTGGTTGCAATACAATTTATTTCGTTCTTAATTTTCTCGTTATTCCCCTTGTTCCATGAATAACGGAAGACAGGAGAGTTGAGAAAAGATCTCTATGCAGAACAAATCACCCAATTTTCGCGTTTTGTTACTTCGGAAGGACCTTACACGCATATCCCATTAAAGTATCTGGGTGTATGGACAGCAATGAAAAGTACGCAGGTAGCACTGAAATGGTTAGTGTGCAGTTTGCTTAGCACCGGGAGCGGGGAATCAGGTGGCCTGCACATGGCATATGCAGTGTGACATGCGGTCTGGTGGTAATCAATAGCCTCTCTGCTCTTCCCCCCTCCCCTCTGGCGCTCGGCACACCGCCATGCGCACTCACGCCTTCGACCCCACTCACATTTCCGTCCCTTTTACCCCAAGCAACTCACCCGCCCAGCCTTCCCCCACCCTTTTCTCCCAGCAACTAATACATCGGCATACACACCTACTCGTCCCCGACCCCTTTTATCACCAGCAACTCTCTCGCCCTCCCCCACCCTTTTACCTCCAGGAACTAAATTATTGTCACACACACCTACTCGTCCCCGCCCCTTTTATATCCAGCAATTCACTCGTCCTCTCCCACCCTTTTACACCCAGCAACTAAATCATTGGCATACACACCTACTCGTCCCCCGCCCCCTTCTATTACCAGCAACCCACCCACTCACCCTCACGCCCCCTTTACTCGCAGGATACCTGTTTCACTCCTATCTACTCGCATGCTATGCCCACCCGATTAGTACTTCTCTCGCCCGCCACTCACTAACGCTCTCTTTCGGCCTAGTGTCTTCGCTCTTTTTAACAGTTTGTTGCTTACGGCGTTGGTATTGTGGGGAATTCACACAAACGTGTTACATTAATTCTTCCCTTTACAATTAAATGTTCCTGATATTCTCTGCAATAATATTAAAGATATTACAAATAGACATTTCAATACTCCAGAATGAAATTAACTTAAATCATTCAATTAATTTTGATGTGTTTCATTTTTTGGCGGTTGAGACCAACGGGAATAATAGATTAACATCAGAAACTTTCAATATAAAAACTCAAAATGCGAAGAATAGTTATTGAATCCACTCAAATTGGAAAGTTTTTTGATAGCATCTTAACTATCTTTCGGTAATAACATGCTTTTTTAATAATATTACGAATAGTTCCAATCAGAGCAAAATTTTATGCTTCATCTCTCCTCTTTCTTTCTTTGCCACGACCCCCTTCTAATCTTGATGCCATGCCAACGGATCTATTCACCCGTTAACGCGACCGCTGATTCTTTAGGACTGCACTCTGCCAGGAAGTTAATTCAACCATAACGTTTAGAACATGGTTTTTTCTTCACATAGGTATGGATTTTACGTTTCAAATACAAGACGAGCTTCAATTTTGAATTAGGTATAGTTTTATATTTTGTAACATTTATTTTTGAATTCATTTCAATCAATTAATATTGTAAATATCTTTTTTGTTTCAATTAGAACACCTGCTGAGTGACAATCTCCGAAACAGTGTGACGAATGTAATCTTCTAGATGTTAATAAATTAAATGAACTTAATTTGAATAAAATATGTCTTGATATTATTAATTATGGCTGTCCAAAATTTAAAAGGGGCTGGAAAATTATAGATAATCCTAAACAACAAAAAAATCAAAATTTGATTAATATAATTTGAAGAAATATAAAGTGTTAAGCGATTCCTGGACGAAATATACCAGTGCGCCGTATCACAAGAGGCTTTGGTGAATAGATCCAAAATATTAAATATTACTCCGTATATACGTACCAATACGAGAAAGTAAAAACGGAGTAAATATGTAAAAAGAGAGGCAGAGGGGCCGCTGTGCGAATGTGTCTGCACTTCTCTTTGATCCCTGCCCCACCGCGGCCGCCCTGAGCGCCAAGAGCGACCGGCCCGCGCTCCCAGCGAAATCGTGATGGGCCGTGGCCTATTGCGCGCGCTCGCGCTCTCGGCGACTGACCGACGCCGCGCCGCGCCGCGCCCCGCCCCGCCC
>BOPP01000134.1:667332-694014 GCA_017312745.1 Gryllus bimaculatus
ACGTGTACATGCGCGGCGGAGCGGGGAAGGGCAGGAGGGGTCGCGAGGGGGCGCGGGGGGGGCGGGCGGAGATTGGTGTTATCGAGGGCCCTGCCCGCCCATCGCCCACCGCACCACGCACCCGCCGATTCCCTCTTCAATCTATCACCCTTAATAGCTGGAGAGGGGGCGTGGGCGGGGGCGGGGCGCGATGCCCTCGATGATGGCTGCGCTCCGATCATCCATCTGGCTCGGGCGCCCATTCGTTACGCAGATTACGCGCCCGGCAACTAACTCCCGGATAAACAGTAGGTACACGGCCCCAGCCCGCCCACACACGGGCGCTCGAGCGGCAATGGGCCGAAGCAACAAGGCGGCGGAAACGTTTCGCTTCGTCCCGTTCACTAACGCTGTGCATTCGGCGCGCGGTTAGAGAGATTTCCGACGACTCTTCAAATAGACTCACAACTACTCGGCGCATTCCGTATCTAGATTACGGAAAATAATACTCGTATTACGGAAATAATACTCGTATAATTCCTAATTCAATACTAAAATATCGCAAACGTCTGCGACGGCAGTAACAGTCGGAATTAAGGGTTCGAATTGCTCATAAACGGTACATGATACATTCTGTCTTAAATGTGAAAGGCAAAGACAAATCATTATTTTCAGTATCTCATTTCTCATTTACTGTATCATAATTTCCTACATAAAACAAACTAGCAGTTCTAGCATTTCTCGTTCCTTTAACGAAAGCACAAGAAAACGACAACGAATGATGATGATGATGACGACGATGATAATGTTGACTAAGGTAACACGAATCGCTCCAGGTTCGAAATATTACAATAATTGGCAAACGTGCATTCGAATTTAATATGTTCTAAAACTAATAGTGCCTCACATCCCTTTTCAATTTCATGGTAAAATGTAAATAATGAGAGGATCGCACACTGAAAATATAACATACAGCGCAAAAAATAACATCAGAATAGTTAAAACTTGATAAACATTAACAAACTTTAATTATGCTATGAAATTATCCTATTTTCAATACTGCTAAAATATATAGCGAAGAAAATGTTTCCTCCTTGACGATGTTTTTTTGTGAAAAGTGTTTCGGTCATTGGCACTAACTACACATACCACATAACTACTTCTACTCATGAAGAGTTTGATTTTCAAAATGAGTTAGAGTTGTGCACTGTTGACAGAGAATCGTCACAGCCACTTGAGCGCTGGGCGACACACGAGGATAAAATTTGGTTACGAAAAACAGATGGATCCTAATACATTGACAACACACTTTTAAATATTATTATACCGACACCTAAGGGCTTACTCGCTCGGATAATACTACAAGCAACGGGGAGCACACACACCCAAAGCACGTGCTCTCCTGGGACACCGGTATTTTAAAAGTTAACTACACACAAAAGGCATTGTCACAAAAGGCTTTTACTTTCTAAAATTTGGCAACTGACGTTGGGCTGCAATTTCGTGCAATACCTAGCAACGGTAGTAAAGAAATAGGAAAGAAAATAATGAACATTTGGTATCAAAGAGATTTAAAGGCAAATCGCTTTCTCGTGTTGTTTTCCGGTAGAGAAAAGTTTTCTTGTCATTAAGTTGGGTACAGGGGAGTTAAGGTGCAATAATATGCACACGCATTGATTAATGTTTTGCTATATTTAGTTGCAAGCAAGATTAATAGTAATTGTGCTTAATGTTTTTTTAAATTTACGTTCAGCTAAGAGGTTCAACACCCAATTTTAAGTTCTAAAAATCTTACTCTGTTTCTTAGAGACAAGAAAAAACTCACTAATTAAATGCGAAAAATTGCTTATTGTAAACAGCAATAATTACAATTTTAACAGTTTACAAAAGTGTATAAGTATAAGTTAGAATGTATGCACTTTTCAGCGCAATTTACTAACACACGGTTTTCAAATACGGAGCTTTCAATTCAGTCTTTCAAAACAGTTTTACTTTCTTTCAGAAAAATGTCTACAACAAATTATAAACTTCAGCGATTTTTTAAAACTTCACATTAGGTCAAAACTATTTTCCTCGACCTCGAATCCAATCAGGTTTCCTGTGGATATTTTTCGTCTTCCATAATTTAAAAATTGTTTCGTTTTTATTTTACACATTTCATAATTAATTTTTAAGAACTTAATTTAAGTTAGTGATGGTACTTCATTACATTATTGATAACAATTTACTTGATAATTAAATGCTGCCACCTCGCCTCTACATGATATTTCACATGTTTATTCAACTCCCTGAAAAACTGTCATGCAATTCAACAGGTAGCAAATAAATAAAAACTAGTGGTGCTGCAGTTTGGCAGAGACTTTCCCGTATTAGTTTTATATTTCCTATGGTCTTGGTCTGTACATTTTTTGAAATTTTCTTATTTTTTCTTTAGTGTTTACAAATTGCTGGAAATGTACATATTAAAGGCGTGATAGATGTTTCAAAAAATTTACATTTGTTTAATTTTCGAAAAATACAACGAAATTAACTTCAGTCATACTTAAGAGTGCAATTACCACTATCCGCTCGAAAAGTTTAAAGAAAAAAAATTTTTTGAGAAAATTTTGAAAATGTCCGGAGGCTTCATGAAAAGCACCCCCAAATTTTAAAGATCTTTTTTTTATCAAAATCTCAAAGAGTCGACTCGAGCCAGATCGACACGGGTTTCTTTAATTTGGAAAAATCTGTTAAGGCGCTGGTAGTTTTCACAGACACTAGACAGATGGACAGGCGGACGGACGGACGGACAGACGAAGGTTAAAAAAACACTTTCTCGGAATCAGGGGAGAGCAAAACGTGTATTTCCGTCAAAATCTCGAAATCCATTTATCACAGCATTACATAACTTTCCCTATACTACGTACGGGAAAGTGTATGTATATGTACGAGAAAGTAAAAATTAAAAAAACACGAGATTTGCTTAGGAGAATTGCTGAGCAATCGCATGATGTTACATCTCCGCTTCATTTTCAAGCAAGTCTCAACCGTCTTAAGCAAACGAAGCGCCGACGCACCACACACTCGCAGTGTGAACAGGAATGGCCCCTGGGAGCGAGCACTCCGCCTTGGATTCGCACCACTGAGCGCGCTCGACGCACTGCCCAAGGAGACGATTCACCCTCTTCAAGTTTTACTTCACTGTAGTAGCAGTCAGTGGGCTAGGTATCTACACACGTCAACGACTGTGCGGTTTGGAAAATCGAAGTTAACACGAAGCTGTTCTTTTTTTATATGCGGTGACAATATACGTTCATTTTTCTTACACTCTATCGGAGACCCCTCAGATCACTGTCTACAATTAATTACACTTCTTACAATAAAATACATTTATATACTACACAATTATAGAACTGTTGCACTACATGTAATAACTCCTGTTGTAATTCGAATGAGATTTGTGACTTCGTAACATAGAGACGAATCGACAAGCATTCCTTCATACCGCACTCAAAATTCCAGAAATTGGATTTTAACTCTAAAATACATCCCTTTCAAAGTCTAGAAAAAATTCCAAGAGTGTACTGTCGCAAAGTCAAGAGACCTTCACACAAGCTACAGAGATGGGGCAATGGAAGCGATATAGCATTCCCAGCACGAGACAGATTTGAGAGGCGTCAAGGGCCATCAATCTGGAGGCTGAGTCTGAATAATCCAATAATAATTTGGGCCACCGCAGACACGTGCGCTAAACTGATTGAAACGATGGTTTAGCCTGCGTTGTTTCCTTGCGGAGCAGGATAGGACAGGACTCCGCGTGGTAAAGCTGAAGAAGGAAATCAACACCTGGGAAACTGCTTGGGCTGAAAGGTAGGTTCTGGCCTTCAGAAATGTGTAAGTTCCCATACAAAAGCACGCATGTGTACATTAAAAAAATAATTACTACGCGGCGTCACCCGGAGAGCCAAGATCATGCACATGACGCTGGCCAAAGCAGCCTACGACTTCATTTAAGCCTACAACTTCAAAATAATTACATCACATCATTTTTTTTAACAAAATAAACAGATATTCTTAAAGTTACAATAGACAAGAATGCTCAAATATGACAATATAATTTTCGTAATAAAATGTCTCTGCTTTACAGAACCATTTTTAAACTTCGTTGGGAAAGAATGTTCGTTAATATTTTTTTGGTCGCGACTGTCAATTCTTACATTGTTTTCGATTTACAGTTGGAATCATCCCACACCTCCACCCGACTCGAAAAATAACCTAGCGACAGCTAATCACGAACATCAGTTTAGTGCCAGGCGTCACGAGCGAAAAAAACACTACTTCATCAACAGAGTAAAACTTAAGCTGAAGTAACTCAGTATTTTTTTACTATCTCAATCATCTGTTCGGTAGGCAAATAAAGTTCTATTATTGAGAGATTACCATAAGAAGAGGCCACTTTCACAACTATTGCTTGGCTATTGCTGGAGATTATGTCCATGCACTCATTTTGTCAGTTCATTCGTTTACAGTTAACCCATTTGTAAATGGCTTCATTACCATCTCTTGCAATGTCATCTCCCTGGATAACGTTCATTTGCTTCCCAACATGTCAAAGTGCTCACTTCTTAGAGTAATTCTTCTACAACAATGTAAAATAGAAATAAATTTAATTGCATCCGCGACAATTCCATCAACACCACCAAGCGACGAGATAATTTTCCAATTCAATAACTATTTCCAAAAACTTCTTACTTTCAATTACATGTATAATTTCGTAATACTTTAAATTTATTTAAAATGTATACTAATTTAATTTTCCCGTAACTGACACCAAATTCCCGGTCATTTCAATGAATTTCAATTGGTCATTTCAATGCTCAGGCGACCGACTGCTCAGATCGGTAGTTTTACGTGGTTTCTCACCAGGTGAATGCCGGAGCAATAACAAGCCCTGAACCGCGCTCAATCTTTCTTTCCTCTTCATAGATCTATCCTCATCCTTACTTACGCCTTGTAAATAAGATGATATATAGGTCGGCACCGGACCTTGCCGTCTAGCCGGTTGATCATCATCGCCATCTCCCGCGATAAAACCACGCACTTCTCTTACGGGGCGAATGACTTCGGCCGAGGACGCGGCCGGACGCTCCGCCGAACCGTGGGCGTTGTGGCCGGGCAGTGGAGCGCAGCGGCCACCGCGCGCCGTCCCCGCTGAGGGATGTGGCCGCACTTATCACCCCCCCCCCTGGGGATGACGGATGCGGCGCATCGATTCATTGTCTCCGTGGAGGCAGGTGCCGCCGCTTACGACGCCCTCCGTCATCCGAGGCGGCGCCAGCCACCGCAGGGCGAGTTGCGAGGCCTGCTTACACAGGCGCGCGCCAGACAAGCTGCCCCAGGGATGCGGATATTAACTGTTCTATGCCACAGATAGAAACCGTTAGAAAGAGGGAATTACTTTCATTGACTCTAACGCAAGTTTCTCGAGACTTGCAAGGAATGGTTTCTTCCCGCCTTGCCCGGCTTCCCGTCCCGCGTTCCAAGTCCGCATTTACGCTATTTTCCCGTCTTTTCATGTCACTATAGGAAAACACGAATGGCAGACACTATAAGAACCAACGAATACGATACTACCACTATCATCAGCCAAAAAAAATGGTGCAGTACCACTCTTTTGATGTCCTTGATTGAACCCTCTTCCACAACCAAATGCATCTCCGCGTCCTCCACCTTACTAACTTTCGCATCTAACGGGTACTTACTACGTCTGATCATTACCACCGCACGTCAGTTCCGATTCACCCCGGTATCCATGTTACTAATTTCGAATATGCGTACAAATTGACGGAAAATGTGTATGGGAAAATACAAAAACAAGGAAGTATTTCGATTTTCAGGAAAAATTCCAAATATTTGATTAATCAGTAAGTTTTCATACGCGATCTTACAACTCTGTTCTCACACTCGGGGATTCTCTGCCCCCGTCGAAGTTGACGCCATGCGACGAAGACGCCCCTGACGATTTGGTGTTGCAATCCACTAGTTCTTTTATATGGAGGGTTGTCTGTGCACAATAAGCTCCTGTTGTGAAGATACAATCGGATTCCCCAATCATATGCGCATTTTCCCGAGAAGCATTTTTATGCCACACACGTAATGGAGAGAAATCTATGAAACTCGAGGATATAGGAGTCGCACTAATTTTCCTAATAGCGCTCCCGGGGAATTCATTATAAAAAACTTCGGGTCCATTTTTTGGCCACGCTTCTCTACTACATGAACACTTCCTTGAAGAGAAGCATCTAATTCTTGAATCGAATGTCCCGGCCCCACCCCAGGGTGCGCTCTGGCGGCCCCAAGGTTTCGGACTTGTGCGCTTTTAGCCTCTTCGCCTGGACTATCGGTCCAACCGGCTCTGCGCAGCCACGTGGATTTTTGGCACACATGTCTTCAGAAACTTGTAATTTCTGCTTGGATATAATTAGAGACGTGATCCCTCAATTGGCTAGCCTGGAACTTAAAATTGTCTATGGTACGAATCACGATGTGACTTATTCCACTTTAGAATTGACTATCACTGAAAACCATCTGCTAATACTAAAGTGGTACTTTTATTATGCGGCACCTACAACGACAAAGACACATAGACCGCTTTAGAATTTATACATGCTCACCTGTTCTAATGAAAGCCTTAGGCCCTATATTAGTTCATAATTGGTACATAACCACGTGAGCTTTACCTGCAATCACTAGTTGAAAATTCAAGAGTTATGGCGGTTACATTCGCAAATTTGAGGATTTTAAAACAACCACTAATTAATCTTCACTTTCTCCTATTAACAAAATTTAATTCTTTTTTCAAATTGCAGAAGATTCTTAATTGTTAAAACTCAAAGATATTTATCTGAGTAAGTTCACACGTGGTAATTGTATAAAAAGAAAATATAAAAACATATTTTTCAGAAGTTTATAAATCCCTTTACGTTTTAGATAAAAATTAATTTTGGAGATTGTTTCGTACATTTTCAACAGAAAACGCCAACTTGACAGGCGCAAGAGTTCACGGTATCAGAGGCAAAGAAAAGTAGTGTAAAAGAACCAGGGCAGTCATGGCGAAGATGTATGGGGGAGTGGTGGCGGATGCGACAACCCGTACCCACACCGAGATAGTTATAAGATCGGCTATTATCTGTCGCAACCACTATTTCAATATTTTACGTCTAAAAAAATAAATGGTATTTCTCGACAATTTGACAAAAAAACAATTTCTGAAGGGATTTTTTTTTATTTTTAATTGTCCAGATTCGAAAGTGTTTAATGCAAGGAAGTTCACTGGCGATACTTAAATCAAGTGAACTATTTCATTTCCTCTTTCTGGTTGAACACAGTAGTAGGTTCCATGAATTTACAGCCTGACGCTCCAACTTGAGGGCGGTTCGCAGCGTGAGGCAACGCAACACCAGGGCTAGAGTTAGGCAACCCCGCTGGCGAATGGAGAAGGATGAGGAGGGGGTGGGGTGGTTTGCGAGCGCGTGGGCGGATGATAAGAGGGCCGGCGGCGCCGGAGATAATGGCAGCCGGGGGTGCGGGAGGGGCTGGGGTGGGGTGGGGTGGGTGGGAATGGGGGTGGCGGGCGGATGCGACAATTCACTTAGCGACCCCGAGGCGCCGCTGCCGATCCATCACGGCGCCGCCGCCGCGCCGCCGCCTCTTCCCTCCCTCCCTTTCTCGCTCGCTCGCACCGCGCTGCGCTGCCTGCTACTTTTCCTGGAGAGCGCCTCCGCCGCCCCGCCCCCCGCCGCTGCCACAGCCACTCCTCACACGCGCTGCACTCCCTGCGCTCACCGTCCAGCTCTCGACAGCTTCAATCCATTTCCGTTCGCCGTTTTAAACTATGTTCAATGATATATTGTAACAACATTAGGTGTGACAGGATAAATGATGCAAACTTCTATGGGATTAGAGAGATCAATGACGATTGTTTTGTTTGCCATTGAATATGTGAACACAAATGCTAACATGGAAAATATGCATATGTGAGTTTTGCCCCCGATAGTGAAATTCGCATTCACCTGGCAGGTTCGGCAGGTACCCCAAATATTTTTGTGACAAAACGTGACTTGTCGAACACGAACACGTACATTATGAGTTGCCTAATAGTTAAGGGTAAATGGAATAGGTGCAACTTCATTATATGAACGGACCACATGTTCACTGGACAAAAGTGATGGTCTTGGACCCATCTAGGGTATGTAATATTTGTTCTCATACCTCTGTATTCACTTGTGTGATGTATGTATGATCTTCACTTCATGGAATCGGCTATTACCTCATTGTTTTTGGCTAATTAATGATTGCAATTTAACTATTTAGAAAAACTTTGTTTTACTTTGAAATAAAAAACGACTCTTGATAGCCTAAAATAACAGGGACCACGTATAATACCCGCTCAGCCATCACTGCGTGTACGATCTCTCTCATCTTTATTTTAGTAGTGACATTTAGGGTCAAATCGAAATATTTAAAAAAAATTTTTTTTAAAGAAAACATATCAACACATATTGAACATTTGAGCATTTTTCACTGTGGTGAGTGAAATTTATTCAAACTGTATTGTACGGTACCAATACATAATGTCCGTCTTAGGCATATACGTACGTTACTCCAATGTAACGCCAATTCACATTATTAATTTAAATTAATTGTATATTTTATGTCCTTGCACTTTACAGATTTCGTACAATCATTCTTTTCATTTGAAATCAATTTTTCTCCAACCTCTTTCAATGTGCAGTTCAACAAGTTTATTTTGGCTGACTAAAGCGTAGCAGTGAAAGAATTGTCAACGACAGTGTGTGTAGTGGAAGCGAGCATGCGCAGAATATTGAAAGAACTTCAATTGAAAAAGGTTTCTGACAGGTGGTTTCCAGAAGATGATGATTCCATTCTGACGCAGAGACATTGTAACTTTAACATTAAATAAATGCAGCTTCCTTATTATATTCCCGTGGTACCCATATCACCGACCAACAGGGATAAATTATTCCGAGAATTTTAAATTACCATGTCACGACGTTCTCTTTTTATGGCATCGCCGCATGATTATTCCTGCAATACTGTACGAAAAAAGCACGGAAAATTCGAATTTACATGTTCGAAAATGCAAAATTATCTCACCTCCTCAATGTTAAAACAATTGTACATGCCCTCATTTAAAGATCTGGTTTTGAAGACGAGGTTTAATTAAAGAAAAAGTCTCTATCTTCAATTATGCACTTGTAAGAAGACGCTGAAAAAAATAACTTATCGATCATGGAACAAATTGGGAGAAAATTCGCTGGACATTTTTGGCGCTAGCGTTAACCTGCGCTAGCGTTAGTCACATACACGTTTTGCCATCAATCGATTTTTCGGTATCAAGGACCCTCCCTTTTAAATGGATTCTGGCCACGCAATGTGTTAGGGAAATAATTTACTGCGTTTAGGAACAAGATCTATCCACTTTTGAGTTACCAGAACCAACTATAAGAGCTTTTTGCGTGGAAAATTCACAGTTTTCCGACGTACAATTACAATATGGTCACTATACTGCGTAAGCAGTACGCAAGAGGGAAAAGCTATTAGTAGTACTAGAAACAAAGTCAGTGGAATATGATCAGTAAAATGGTTCCTTTCTTTGTTTCCCGTACGAACTGTCTAAATTCCGCTATAAATAATTAAAAGCCAATCCCCGTTTCGTCCCGGTTTCAATATTTTCTGGCTGCTGAAAACCATCTAAAATAACGGGGACGATATTCGTGGGTTACAATAAACACAATGCTCCAGGACGTATTCACAATAGATTCAATAAAACTCTGGACAGAGATTTCTTCCCGCTTACCTCTTTGTCGGAATACAAGGACTTTGCCACAATGTCGAGCAGCATTCGTGTCTCCGCTTGGAACTCATGTTTGTCACCGTCGCCTGCAAACAGAAGAAGGTGGTCACGTAAAGACGAATACAGAAGCAAAACTGCATCCTCCAAAGATACTGATGGTGAATTTGAAATGAATAATACAAATGACGCTATGAATTAACTGTATAGTAACACAGTAATTTGTGAAGTAAGATACCATTAACAACGGTACCCTTGTATTCCAGAAGCGAAACTCATCAATAGCGAAATTTACAATTGAAAAAGTATCTTTCTACTGCAGATACACACAAAATAATGAATCATAACATAAAATACCGACTTTCAAAAATGGAAACAATTATAAATACTGAAATAAATAAAAATAAATTAAAATACTGGAAATGTACATTAAACACAAAGTTTTTTCATTATGTCCAAAAAACGTGCAAACATCACAACCGTGCAAACATCACAAATGTTGTAAAATGTTAAACGTACGAAAATGTCAAAGGAATTACCGGATAATGTTAACATTTCATACCCTGTAACTTGTAGATTTTTTTTACAAAATAGAGTCAACTGTGACGGTCCATTCGGATGCCACTCAATGATTACTAAAAAGACGAAATATGATAACTAAAAACTGACGTATTTAATAAAACGAAACAGTCGAAAGTATGAAGAAATTGTAAAGACATCTAAAATTTAAAAAAAGACATCTAAAATTGAAATATAAAAATGTACAGCAAGTTTGACAGACGAGAAGAGCTGTCCTTTGTTTTAAAACTGCGCGGTGAGGAAAAAGGTGTACAACAACGCATATAGACAGACGGGTTGGCGATCGCAAGTGGCAAGTGCTAACATCGTGAAATCTGGAGTTTTCATGTAAAAGTTGGTTGGAAGGTGGTATAATGTCCTAGAGTGGTGTTCCGTAATAAGGAATATAGTTCGCGAGTGTTTCGATTTAGAGTGGGAAACGAAAAGAATGGTACCCGCGGCGAGAAGGTGCAAATAATCGCAGCAGGGGGACGACGCCATTTTAGGGGGTCCGAGGTTTTCTTTTCAAAACGAGTGCACTCGCGTGAAAGAATGCAGATTAAATATGTATGAATGAGTGTTACTGAATTTGTCTTTTTAAAGAAATGATGTATTTAAAGGGTACATTTTAAGGGTCATGTTATGATTTGGTACTATAGAAAGCTGGTGTATATACAACGGAGTGCAGAATTCGCCGTGTATCCATTTGAAAACCGGTGTTTGTCAATAAATAATTGCTGCTCATATTGATGGTATTGCTAAAATTTGTGTGTATATATGAGTAGGTAATATAAACCCAACAATAGGAGAAAGAACACAGAGAGCCATATTCCCAAATCAATATGAAAATATTTCGATTTCCTGTATAGTTGCGACTTCGCGAATTCACACACAATTTAAAAACTTGTACTGTATGAGCGTAAACTTGGCGTAACGTAATAAACTGTTATTATTTTACAGATTTTGACACACTCAAGCGTGGGGTGAAACAGGAAAGGGGTTAATTATAAGACATTTTAAATCACAAGTTTATTATCCATTACTCTACTTCCTGCATCAAACCGCCGTCGACAGTCCCTGTCATGTACGTACGTGTTGCGTTCAATAGAACCTATCCACTGCAGGAATGGGAAAAATGTTTACATATTTGAGATTACTGGATTTCTCCAACCAAACCAAATACGTTTAAAATCGAGCAGAAACTCTGGTAAGTCATCGTATCGTTACGGCTGGTATATTCATAGACGAGCAGATTTAGATTTTAGATGCAGAGATTTTTTTTGAAACACCCAGTATTCATTCTTTTGAAATACTCGCATTTGACGTTTGGCCAGAACTGACACATAACTTTCTCGTACTGCGAAATCACGTTTTAAACTTTAATTTCATTCCTCTCGAAGTTTCAAGCTGTTAGCAAGTGCGATTGCTTCAATGTAGACTGTGAATTGGGGCTGCAACAAGAAAAGAACTTCAATGCCATATTGATTTTTACAAGAGAAGATGCAATAATGTTCCAAGTCATAAAAAAATGCTGTCCGAAAGTCTCAAACGCGAGGGCGCATAGCAACCAGAGATCAGAACGCACGTGAGGACCTGTGAGTGAGGGGTCCGATGTGACACGTGTGGAATTCGAGAGTCTGCTTAATCGGACCTTTAGATCGGGTATGCGATGCTTTTGGAAAGTTGTGAACTCGTAAATGGCAAAATGTTACGGAACATGCAACCGGTCCTGCAATTTCAAATGCCTTAATAAATATGAGAAACACAATTTTGGTGTGTCGATTATGTCCATACACTTTGTTCACACCTTGCCCTTCCACGTATATATTTCACATTTTCCACCCTTGCTTGTATTTTCACAAATAAGTAGTTGCCATCACTTGTATAATGAATAGTTCCCGAATTCTCGAACCATTATGGAGTTATTAATAAAAAGTGATAAAATTTACTAAAAAATGTTGATACTTTCAAAGATTGATATTGCATTTGAACATTTTCACAGACATCTTCCAGGTTTTTGAGAAACTTCGTCTAAAATCATTTCAAGCACATGTATACACAAATGCAATAATATATAAAACACACCATTAGTAAAAATACAAACATGAGAGATATTTTTAAAAATATTGGTGACTTTTTGGGAAATAATAATCAAATGGCGTTTATGTCATGATATTCAGTGCATTTAGAATCATCTCCACAAAATGTTTAATGAAAAAATTGGGAGTGGTTTTTGAGAAAATTTTGTTTTTAACAGTGTCCATATTTCATACAAAAGTACGAGAAAAGTATTCAAAAAATATTACATTAATTAAAAACCTTTTGGAGGAGAAATTTCGTTTGAAGAAAAAAATCTTATATTTCATTAAAATATTTTCAAGAGAGTTTCCAAGAATTTTTAAGTTTTCCATTTTTCGAAAATTCAGATTTTACAGTGAAACTCGGCCTTACGCCATAAGTTTATTTCACTCTAATATTACAGGAAAAATGTAGAGGTATTTATAACAATTTTTCGAAAATACATTTGAGTTTCATGTAAGTTACTCCAAAATTTAAAAACTTATTTTCCAAAATCGCAGGTCTTCGAGTTGAGGCAAACGATCCGGGAATATTCATTTTTGGAAAAATCTCATGAATACATTACGTGCTGGTGTTGTTTAGGACGGATGGAGAAACGGACGAACTTCGTGTGTGTGTTGTGTGTGTGTGTGTGGGGGGGTCTTTTTGCGTCGGAGAAAACAAAACATGTATTTCCGTTAAAATCTCGAATTCAATATTCAGCAGCCGCATTACATTACTTTGTTTACACACCGTTTATTAATCAGCATTTACGTACTATACAAGAAAGTAATTAATGCTGATACAGAATGATGTCACAGAAAGTTTTCAATTTCCTCGTACTAGTTAGTTTCCTAATCTCTTTAATCTGGGCTAGCTTTTCGGCTCACTGTTCGTGGGTTGGAAAATGTTATTTTGCGGTACACCTGCGGCAAAGTCTATTTTGCCGCACGCGTACCTTAATGAAGCACGGCCACTAAGAACAACAGGGTACAGCAAAGTAGACAAAATAGGGGGCGATGTGTTTCAATAACTGCTGATGACTCCCATACTGAGGACGAATCCATGGGTATTCGTATTTTGAAAGTTGTCATGAATTTGTACAAACAATGAATGCACGAATGCAACGGAAGTGGCTTTGGCGTACTCGTTTCAAAATGCTGGGATCGGCTTCCCTCTTTCCTCCTCCGTAAACATTTCACTGGTACGCCAACGACTCAATTTCTTTACCAGTTATGTCAATAACTAGTTACCGTTATTTGTAGACTTTCGTTAAACGAAAAAAGTAAATTAGCCAAAAGAAGTAAGCTATGTTTTCCATCACGCTCGTCCCCCCTCTGCCAGCCAGTCCATCGCGCAAAGAGCTGGCGAGGGCGAGGTGTGAGCGCATCCGGCCGTTAACATGCATCGCGATTCAATGCGCGCCGATACGGCGCCGCTGGGACTCGTAAAGCGAGCGGTCGTCAAAAACAAATTTCCACATCATGATTGCTCCATGAAGCAATTTTGATCGGGTGAAGATTTGGCTATGCACGGCGGCGGCGGTGCGGGTGGGGGTGAACCATTGGCTATCGGCTAATTGGCATCGATCATGCGCACTCGCCCCAGTGCTGTCGGGGTTGGGGAGAGGGTGATGGGGCAACGCTGGACGGGTGGGAGGGCTGAGAATTGAAGGGCGCTGGGCAGGTAGACGGAGCTAAGATTGGATTCAAGGCGCCCACAGAGCGGCGCGTCAAATCCACAACAGGTGCGGCGCGGAAAAGTCTCCGCTAGACGCGGCAACGAAATCCGTGGACCGTTCATACCGGGGCGACAACTATGACTCAGCGTTTGGTGACAAGTGTTCCTCATACGATAAACGAAGGCAAAGGGAGCTCGACCCAGACGGGAACGAAGACCCCTGAAGGCTTGAAGGGGGACTCACACGAAACTCGAGCACCAGCGGTCGAAATGCGCCCGACTACGTTACAAAATCCGCAAAACGCTGCCAATCCGCTGCCGCGACGCTCGCCTGCCGCGCAGATCTGAACGTGCTCAAAAGGCAACACGTGACGTGAAATTTCCACTGCGGCCTTTCCGCCTAGGCTGCGGATCTTCCACGCAAGTCTGTGGAAGCCTTAACACGCTTCCTTTTGACGAACGATTCCGGAGTTTCAGCCAACGCGCGAATGCTCAGTTTGACAATATTTCAACTATGGGATTTAAACATGTTAAAAATTACGTTAAGTTAGAAATTCAATTCTGGATCCTTCACTTCTCCTCTCCAAGTTCACAAGAAAACAAGTAATTTTATCAAGACTCCGAATTGGCCATTTCAATTTGAGTCACAGTAATTTATTTAAAAAGACAAATCCTCATTCGTGTCCAAATTGTGTTGAAATTATTTCGACATCTGATTTATTAGTTGAATATCCTTTAACGAAAAATATCAGGAAAAACTTTAAATTTGATTCAGGTATCCATTCTATATTAAATCTCGTATTGTTAAAAATGTCAATGCTTGTATTATTAACGTATTTGAATTGAATGTTTTAAATTGTAAATAGAAAGGTAAACAAAAATTTCTTATAAAGTAATATTTTAAATCAGATTATGATCGTTAATGACCACGAAGTTGCACAGTGATCTAAAATAAATAAGTAAATAAATAAATAAATAAACAAACAGTTTGGCTTCTAGCCATCCAGATATGATACTGCTCAAGCACGAATTCGCTAAAACTCCGAAATTGTTCGTGAAATGAGAGCGTGCAAACCGGGTCTGAAGAAGGTAATGATCAATGGAGTACGAGCTGCCATTTGAATTTGGTTGCAATTACGACTCAAAACGATTATACAATTCTGACAATTACGAGTAGTAAACCAAACTAGCTAACATAAATTGAACAATAACAACAACAAAAAAGCAACACGAATATTGTTTCTTTTCGACAAGAAGTTCGGAACATCCTCTTTTTTTTCACAGAATACATGTATTACAGCTGAAGAACCAGCATCTCAGCATCGGGGAGATGTCCTGGAGTAGCTTTCCGTTGCTCTCTCCCGGCGCCTCTCTCCTTTGCTCCATATCATTTTTTTTTTTTTTTTTTTTTTTTTTTTTTTTTTTTTTATCCGCAGTCCTCTTGGACAGTCACATCGAATTCTGCGTTTGTGCTTTTCATTTAACAGATTATACTTAACTAAGGTACGTCTTAATCAATGGTTTTATTGAGATTCACCTTTTGTTTGTCAATAAACAAATTTAACATTACCAGCGTACGCGAGAACCCTCGGATGTTGAAATCCACTATATTTCCTTGTGCATATTAAGAGGGGTGAATGTCAAAGAAACTTGTTTTTTTAAGTAACTTCCGGCGTACTAATAAAATTTAATATTTAAATAAACAATAATGAAATAAATGTTTGAAACAAATGTTGAATAAATATTTATTCATTATTATAGTCATGTTCTAGGAACAATTCATAACACGTTCTTAAAAACATCATTTGAGTAATTATACAATATTCCTTGACAGTTAGCTTTTCGGTTTCCTTAACAGTCACAAGAACTCGAGAAAGCAACGTAAAGATGTCCATGCGAAAATACATGATTGGAAAAGCACAATTCTACTCTTTGGAATATTATTTAACTTTATTACCGAACTGAAAGGTACACCCGTGCAATTTAATCGCCTAGAATATCAAATAATTAGTTGAATTTCATATACAGTTGCCGATTCGGTATGTCTCTGAACAGGTGGGGAAGTATCGAGAAGCGCTAGAGCACCAAAATATTATAGAATGTCCAAGAATATTTTATCCTGTAGATTATGGTATGAGTTATGTTTCTTTGAGACCTTTGACCTCAAAATTCCTAGTGTTAAGACCATAAAACGCTTTGTTTAGGAGTTATTTTATTATCTACCACTTGATAACACTGTAGTGTTGCGGGTTTCATTTGTCATGAATATTTAGATGCGTTGTTTAAATACATCACATCACTTAAACATCTTATAAATGATGCTAATGAATTGGACGATACTCAACTGGCCATTAGACATCCTTTTCGGCTGATATTTATAAAACAACATCAAGGAGGAATTTTTGCTACTAATAGAACAAAAAAATATCAGTTTTATCTCGTACCAAATCTCTAACTGGACCACCAGATATATTTGCAATCCTCACATAACACTGAAATCATCATAGAGGATTCAGGCTACACCATCAACGAGCTTTATAAGTGTCAAATCATATAATTTAAGTTGTGCCTTTTCTAAATTGATTCAATTATGAGGATGTTGCATAACGAGCATCAATTACAAAATCTTAAAAATGCGTTTAACGAGTATTGTGCTACACCTTCTGGGTCAATGATCCCCATCTCGATAAAGTTATTCGTCCAGTTTCCTCTCTCAATGGCACTTTCCATCTAAAACGCACAGCACAACACGAATTGTAATCAACTTAATATTCGGAGTTGCTCTGCTACATAGGCACATCAAATAAAATATTTTAGTCAACCAGAAAAGCGCACCATCGTTAGAAGTCGATGAACTCAACGCCGGTTCGGCAACCAAAGTGAATAAGCACACTCATGGCTAGAGGGTTGCATACCCTAGATTCCGCAGGGTGCACTATTTTACAGGCATGTTCCTAGAGCTTACGGCACACAAACCGTTGTCTATGGTTTTGAGTACCATACGATTCAACCGTGAGGTTTCTAATTATGACGATTAAAGCAATAATAAATACAAGCACAAAAGCAACAAGATAGATTTAATGCTATCGGAATTTCAAATGCCCTAGTCCCTCAGTTTCACTTTTTAAAAATATTTCTTATTGATCGACATTTTTTGTCTTTCTGATTACAAAAAGCAATACAATATTATTTTTAACTTCTGACGGTTAAGCATCATTAAGACGCCATGTACTTTGCAATAGATGTTTTATAATTTGTAAAATATAAGATGAATTTATTCACAAAATTCGTTTTATTAAATTATAATTAGAAAATTTAATGTGATAAAACATAATATTTATTGAATTGAAATTCGATGGAAGAAAGGGAAAAGAAGCAATAGAACGCATTTAGAAGTGTACAGTGAAAGTTTAAATTTGAATTCGGGACAGCGCCATGCCAACTCCAATAAAGAGTAGAAACATCAAAAGGGCACTTTAATTTGAATATTCCACAGACAGGACACGGATCGCGCGCGATCTTTCCTTCCTCTTCCTATCATCAGCCCTTAAACACACTTGCTCTAACACGCACTTCACTACCGCAAATGCCGGGAGATCGGTTAGAAGCTTAAAGCTCGTCCGGGCTTGAACGGTGATTAGCTGGTGGGAGACTCCTGGTTAGGGAAAACACCGCTAGACAACGGTACGTCGGCGCCGGATCTCGTCATCCTGTGGGGGAATTTCACCTCCTACCTCCCGCGATAACCATGCACAACATAATGCATACTAATGTCCTTAGGAGTTTACGTGTCCGAAATTATAACCAATCAATCAAATTTCGCATCTGAACGGAGGCGGCCAACGCAGATGCATTAGACCTCTCCTTTCTTCCCGCATCCTTCTGCACAGCGAACCAACACGCTCTGACCCCTTGCAATCACCCTGGGCGCTCAGGTTTTGTTACGTGTTTTTATTATATTTTAGTTTGTTTTGTCTTGAACTAATTTAAATTATTTAATAAACACGGCCTCTTTCAAATGATTTTCTCCACTGCGCGAAAGTATGTGCTGTTGAAGCATCACTAGTTATTCATTGGTTTCATATCTCTTGTGTACTTAAATGCAGTATCTCCTTACCTTTATAAATATTTAACGTGTAAGGAAAAAGTAGCACAGGTTATGCCTCTCAAACAGAAACTGTTCCTATTACGCTACTGCGAGTAAAATAAACAACCGCTCACCAGGAGTAACATTCATTACAGTATTTTTTCCCAATATCATTTACAGCAACATCTTCATTACTTCATTATTCATTTCTTACTATTATACATTATATATAAGGGATTATAATATTTGCTAACAGTACCATAACGAGGTTTTACAGTAATTGCTTAACAAATAAAAATAATTTTAAAAATAATGATATACCCATGTTTTTGTTTTTTAATTATTAAAAATTATCCGAAAAACGTCACCAAGAACTTTTGTGAAAATTCCCGCATTTTCCACATCAGTAAAACACCCTTACATTTCCATATTTCCCTGAAACTGGCCACACCGTCAATCTCACCACCTCACCCGCACCGCGTTGTCCCCTCCCCCCACCATCTCCTTCGCCCTCTCGGCGGAAGGGGCAGGCATAATCCGAAACAAACTGCGCGTCCCGGCGCAGACAGCGCCGGTGGCGACAGTGGCGCCCTCCGTCCCGAGCGGGTCGGGCGATTATGCAAATTGCGTTTTAAAACAGCCCCCGCGCCGCCCGCCCCACTCCATCAATGCGCCATTTTCGCCGCTTAACATGAATAAGAACTCGATAGACGAGGCGGAGCCCACCAGAGGTTTTCGGCTCTTCGCAGGCTTACATCGTGCTAATTCGCCTTTACAAGCGTTCGGAAGCGATCCGAAAAAATCTCTTTCGGATACAGTAGGTGCACGGGAACATGGGTAATAAATCCTCACTATCTGTACATGAGTAACAAACTGTTATGCGTTTTTATAGCGTCATTGTTTCTCATTTTCGAAACAATTCGTTCGTAAAATATTTTAAACAAATTTTATTCTATGAAAGATACAATATTGTTTAACACTGAAGAGGAATATTATTATACTGCGAATTATTTACCGCGGCCTCTGACAGGTCAACTGCTTTTAGTGTGTCATGCAATGGGGAGCTTTCACGTCACTATGGTGACGTTCAACCTTCCCACTGGATGACACTGACAGCTGATTTACGTCAGAGGCAGCTCTAAATAAATCCAAGAGAAGTACTGCATCAAAGAGCAACATTCTCCAAAAAGCATTTATTAGAACTTAGGACTTCGTCGGCGTTCCAAGTTTAAAATAAAATAAACGGTGCTATACAACGGTAAGTAGTGAAAATGGAGACGAATCAGATGTGGAATGAGAGACTTCCACAGTCGGTGGCTGGTGCCGGGGGCGCAGGGCAGAGCGATGCGCGTAGTTGAGGCAGGAATGCGAGGGAGAGCCCACTTGCGCACTTGCAGAAGAACGCAGCGCGAGGGAGTGGGCAGTGCAGCGAGGGGAGGGTTGAGGAGAGTTGTGGCGGCAGAGTAGGAGCCGTCGCGACGTGCGGGGCAAACAGCGGGGCGGTGAACGAGAGCGGGGATGGAGCGGGGTGTGGAGAGAGAAAGGCGGGGCGGCCTAGATTGGACGATAGACGAAAGCAATGCAATGTGGCTGCGAGAGGCGATGTGAGTCCAGGAAGAGGGGGAGATATCGCATTCGCTCGCACGTGGAAGTAGGATATGAACCGACGCTATAACATGGCAGACGCTAAGGTCTTCTTGTACATGACACTAAGGTGAGAAACCAATGTGTTGGCGATGGTGATGAACTTTTATAAAACCGACGAAATGCAGGGACCGACGTCTGACTGCAAATGGGAAGGAAAAGGTCCCATGAACATGTGTGCGGAAATGCACCATTGCCATGGTAGATGGCACTGACAAATGACATTATTATATCTGACCACTTTCATTGTGTTTGTGTGTTGCAGAGTGTGAGACTCAAGTAGCGTACTACTGTAACAAGATAGAATGGTCTGGTATTCACTCCAGGACCAAGCCGAGATGGTGAGTGGGGACGGCCAAGCACGGATGGAAACGGTCGAGAGGCAGCCCGGCTATGCCAGAACAAGTACCCTCAGAGACTGCACCTACCGCATGACACAACTTTTCAAGCTATTTTGGGGGCGTTTGTGTGATCATTGGTCCGTTTAAGCAGACGAACGTGCAGGGCGGCGGCGGACTGTGCGTATCCCAGATTTGGAGGAACAAGATTTGCAGGATATTGAGGGGAACACTAGTACAAGCTTCAAGCAAGTGGCCCACCAACACGTGTTTAGCCAAAGTACGATATTGCATATCCTGCATGACAACCGCGTTTATCCCTATCACCTGCAACGAGTGCAAGGACTATCAGCAGCGGATTTACGACGAATAGTTTGTATTTTTTAGGAGTCTCCTAAACCAAGCGAGAAATATACTTAATCACATTACAATGACCCACATCGAATTAAGGATTTATGTAAACAGACATTTATGAAATTTTAATTCTAACAGGCGACTAAAAATAATAAACGCACAATATTATATTCGTGTAACGCCAACGAATTCAATAAAAAGCGTAGAGGTGTTGCTACCAGTAAGTAATTTATTCGTAACGAATTAAATTGCATTTTCGCTCAGAACGTTTAAAGAATGAACAGATACATTTTTACATGGGCCACATATATGCACTTTCGACGGCGAGGGAGACGTTGCCTGTTTTGGCGGTCGTACTGAGTTGTTTCGCCCACCAGGCGCGGACTCCAAGTTTCGACCACGTTATCCCACTCCATCACCCGAAGAAGCCCGCCGGCCCCTACACTCGGACGACTGATCGATTTCTGGACACGTCAACTATTACGGTCCCCAGCGTCGTCAGTGCAGCGAATGCTTTTTATCCCAGAAGAGAGCGGTGTGTCCTTGGCCGTGGCCGTAGGATCCGGTGCCGGATTGCGGTGTTCCGCCAACCAACGAGGACTCGCCCCCAGCCGGTACCAGCTCTAAGCTCTGACTGGTCTCTCTGCATGTTTCGTAGTGCACGTAATTGAGTGTGTAAGTAAGGGGTGAGGAAAGTACAAGGAAAACCGTGCGCGGTCCGTGGCTCATTTTTTGGTATATTGCTCCGGCATACGCCTAGTGTCGATTGGAGAAACCACACAAAACTACATATCTCAACAGCCGACCGCTGGAATTCTGCTCCAAGAGGTGGCTGAAACGGGTGATAGTGCGGTTGAGTTCGAGCCGTCTAAAATCCGCCACTGTCGGGACTCGAAACCTCGTATCTTCTAATAAAAGTCGCTGCAGACAACTAGCTATATATGTAGACCGTATGATCGAAATGTCAAAAGAGAGAAATTGAAAAGTCGCCGAAGCTTACAACCACGTGGTGCAAAGTTCTAAGTCAGATTTACGCAGCTGAAGGGAGTATGGCACGTAGGTAGCCAGCTGTGACCCGAGTTGTGAGCAACCACCTCACATTATCAGCGCAGAGACAGGCAGAAGGGAGCAATGTGAGGTAGCATAGCTGCAACGCCACCCGGACAGCCAAGAAAGGACAGCATGAGGTTGGAAAGGCACGACGCATCATGCCATAACACGCGAGTACATATTCGAACCGCCTCCGCCGCCCCATCGCCGGCGGAACGGGAGCCTCGTCTTGGTGCTGCTGTGCCTCTGATTGCGAATGCGTCTGCCTCAACAAGTGAAGCCGATCAATACCGCACCTGTTAGTCACCCGCCAGCGCGCCGCCCGCCGCGGTCCGTCTTGGGGACGCGATTCGCGCAGATGGCTGCGCGTATCCTCCAGGCACGCCCCAAATCCACTCTCCCGAAGGTGGGGCAGGGGTTGGGGAAGGTCGACGCATCACTGGGCGTCTGTGAACGCTGTCCGGTTGCGGGGAATAGAAGGCGCTTATATCCAATGGGAGAGATGGGATGATAGTGTTAGCAATAACTGGAATGTTTCACAAATAAGTCAATATAAAGAAGCCAAAGAATACTCAGGATCAGTTCCTTCGTATACGAACAGATTTTCATGTACGATATATGTACATAAGCAAATGTGTACGTATATGTAAGCAATATACTCATATGTATAAATGGAGTTATTAATGGACCTGTACAATACGGCTTTTAGTGACTTGAAACTGCTGAAAAACGCACTGGTGGATCGACTCAGAAAACATCAGTGCTTTAAGGGACATTCGATGCTACTGGATCAAGATATGCTTTTAGGAGGGACTCGATCCGTCTCCAATTGCTGAGATAGATTTGCGCCTATACTTCAAATGTAAAGGAATGCCTGAAGACACGAGGATCCACTGTAGATATCTAAAAATCATCGGCGAAGGGAAGGGCATGCTCACTGATAGCTGAGCACATGTGCAAATCTCAGAGAACAGTGCCATCTCTTCCATACACCTCTTGCCTTACCGTCTCCTACGCAAGAATCTTCTCTCTTTTGAACAACTTGTGCAAAGAAACCTGGCCTTTCTTACCGATAAAACAGTCTAATGAAGTCAAATTGAAAGTCATTAATTTCGGGATCAAAAGTTAGCAGGCTTAGTCACCTTCACTGGGCAGTCGTGCGATGAGCAAACAAAATTGTTAATTTTGATATCTTAATACACATGATTGGTGTCATAGAATGCATAGCGTAGGCGAGGAACGGAAATTTACCGTTTTGGGCCCTCTCTTCTGTCCTGGTCACAGTGTTTTGTTTCTATTGACTTCCGCAGGCTCCTCTTCCTTTGACTGGCCCAGTCAGTTCAGAAATACCGATGTCTCTGGGGCAACGCTGGGCGGAAGGCTTTAGGGTTACAGCCGCGGCGGTGAAGCATTTTCGACACTAGCTACATCGTCGCTAACTCGAATTCAGCCGCTGGAGCAGGAGAATTCTGAACGTTAGTTTTTTGTAGTTTCTTGGATTAATTCCAGGAGAATGCCGAAGTATTACCACAAATTACGTGAGAACGTTCCTTTCTCTCGATTGTCCTGTCCTCACCCTTCACTTACACTCACGTGCACTTACACTATCACATATGCCGGGAGACGTGTCAGGAGCTTAGAACTTGTCCCGGCTGAGGCGGTGTCCAGCTATAGAGAGATACCTAAATCGGGAAATCCTCCGCTAGCTCTCTAGCTAGCCTGCTACCTATAGTTCGGCGGCAGGATCTCACCATCATGAAGGACATTCTATACACTTATGGGACTAATGACCGTAGAATGCGAAGTGCCCGGAAATATCAAACAATCAATCAGATGGATGACGCTAGATGTAAAGATGGAGAGTGAATGGTAGAAAGGCGTAAGAAGATGGATGGGATGATGTTCTATGGACACATAGTGGAATGGGAAACACCCACGCCTTCTAGAAGGTTCGAACCAGTAGCCTACGACCGCAACCATCTGTGCCAGCAATCCACACGTAATACCCATGCACTAGAATAGTTAGTTCCCATCTACGTTTCAATAAGTCATAATTCTAAAGAGACTGGAAGCGAAGATAACACAATTAATGAAATGATTTTAATGAACCTGGGAACCCTGCCCTTTCGGTCATAAGATCGAATGACGTTGATTTAATTTCATTGCTAATGGAGCAGTGGTGAAATGAGATGCACAGGAAACGAGAAAAACCCGCTCTCTCCACCACCAATCCCGCACGCATGGACCTGAATTTGAACGTCACAACCGCAAGCTGCAACAGTGCGAGGGCAGCCTTTTGCAAGTTGAGCTGAAGCGCACAAAGAGACGTGAAGTGAGCAGAAGCGAGGTCGCCGCAGACGCTGCCAGGGCCGGGAGGCGGATGGGGTGGGGGTGGGGTGGGGGCAGCGCGCCGCCTTGCTCATCTGTTCCCGCCACCCGCCCCGCCCCGCCCCCTCCGCAACACACAGGGGCCCAATCGATAAGCAAGCACATGTCCTGCGGAGCGCACCGCCCCCTACTCGCTCGCTAGTCCATCGGATCTGCTCCCCAAGTACCACGTTCTGCACAGAGAAGTTAGTGTCCGCTTCTTGGTGCGACGGCGCGTTCGGGTCCCGGCCCACCGTTCCCACCTAGCACGGGGCGCGGCCATTTGAGGGATCCGGAGCACTAGGACAGTCAAAGTAAGCACACTAGGGAAAGTAAGGACAGTAAGTGCCGGTTAAAGTAAGGAGATTTCTCAAATACCACTCGGAGGCGCCCGAAGTCCTTAAGATCAGTACACTCACTTATCAACCCATTTTTAAAGCAAATATGCAGTAGATTGGAATGATACGATATTGATAATACTTTCATTACTACAAACGAATTGCCGATGACGGTAGCCGAGTTCTCTAAGGCTAAGATAATTCCGGCAATTAATAATAATAATAATAATAATAATAATAATAATAATAATAGTAATAATAACAATAATAATAAAATTTAAAAACTAACCGTCAGAAGTAGTTAAAATATACACATGCTTAATCGACTTATTATACGCATCAGTCGACTAAATATTCAATCTTATTAAGCTAATAGTCGACGATAAAATATTTTGCATTTACGACCTTTACGTATTCGTTTGTCATCACAATGAGCACGCACTTTAAATTTTGTATTTTAGAAAATTACTTCTCAAAACATTCAAAGATCCAGCAGCAGTAAATCTAAAGCAAAACATCATGAATAAAAAGTTTGCGTAACATTTGGCACCCTCACTCTCTTGCGTAATAAACATTTGTCACTTTAGGCGTACCCGGAAGCAAACATTTCATTTCACGTGTGGGACAATTTTAACCGGCAGTGGTGACCCCTCCATGAACAGTGCTGTCGTCTTGCACTGCCACTTCGTCCATCAATTTGATGACGCCTAGCGTTTAATATGTGCGTCAACTGACTATTTGATCTGGATTGCGTCATACGCGCAGAGAACCCGGAGACATGAATAGTTGCCAACAATTGACACACAAGGCACGCCTCGTTCACTAAGAGAAACATAACAATAATAATAATAATAATAATAATAATAATAATAATAATAATAATCGTGTCTACTTGCAGATGCGCTCTGCCCTGCGATAAAAACGTCGTACCAAGGCGATAGAGAAACGTCTTAAAAAAAAGAGCTTGGATATCGAGAACCGCCGAATGTGGG
The DNA here is from genome assembly GCA_017312745.1 of Gryllus bimaculatus. Taxonomy (NCBI): domain Eukaryota; kingdom Metazoa; phylum Arthropoda; class Insecta; order Orthoptera; family Gryllidae; genus Gryllus; species Gryllus bimaculatus. Next base: position 692,631 of record BOPP01000134.1, read on the forward strand.
ACGGAAAAACACAGGTCGTACTGATATGATCGCAGCTCTTGGATTTGTTCCGCAAGATTTGTGTAAGAACTTGGCTAAACTCCAAGATCTTTAAAAAGACTACGAAGTGCAAGAAATTTTTATTCGGAAATTATTTGGAAACTTTATTTGGAACACCCCACATTATGTGCAAAGTATTGTAGAGGCTCTGACAGTTCGTACATTTGTTCCTTAGGTAGCTGGTTTGAACATGAAGTAGATTTGATATTCTGCTGACTCATAACATCTTTAGTCTTGATGTAGAAGGAAATAATAATAATAATAATAATAATAATAATAATAATAATGTCTTTATTACTGGCGAGGCTCAGGCCAAATAGCTCGTTCTTCCGTCTAACCACACAAGGACAATTATATTAAATCTGTAGATCGTTTTCCAATGCAAAATACACAGAATTTCACGGTAGCGAGCGTTTACGGTAGGGTCGTCCAACTGACAGCCCGCTGTGCCATTTATTGCGGTTAAGGTGCCAAGAATGCATTCGAGCCGAAGACCACCGCTTTCAGCATCTTCTTCGAGATGCGTTACGCGCAGCGGTAGTTCCCGTGTGTCACGAGGGGAGTTGAGTCAGCGCATCGCCGGGCGAGCGTGCCCGCGCCTTCCCGGGCGACGCGGCCCGAGTCTTCGGCGAACGATGCGAATGTGTTCCCGAGGGCGTTCTTAAATGGTTTGCCAGCGTCGCGGATGTGACAGTAGCTGCACAGCTGCAGAGGATCTCGCATACCGCGGATAACACATACAAGATAAACAAGCCCGATGTGCCACTGCTGCGGGAGCTCGCAGTATGACGGTTTGTAACTACGCCAAGAACGTAGTCTCTCCTGAACAGAATCTATTAACTCTCTCTTACTTCTTCGTCTCCCCCACAACATATTTTACACGATTCCATGGCAATACGAGGCTCACCCAACCCCCTTTTACAAAACTACCAATAACAGGTGATTTCTACACTTCGTTCAGAACGTCCTAGAGAGATGCGACACTCTATTTGTCTTGTCGAGGGGTTTCAAATGAGCGATGTGCTCGTCCACAGGTGCCGTAATCACCGAAAACACTTTTGTCTAAAAACGCAAAAATATTTTTTTAAAGATTGTTTGGATACATCTGCAAAACCAAAAAGAAATGAGTTTCCCATGAGCAGTCCGAGTAGCGTCGAATGACACCTCATTTGCCTCTATCAGTGGAGAGGACGCGGCCTAAGCTAAAGAGGCGGACGGACGCAGTCGTGAATGAATACATGCGGATTTCTAACGAATTCAATTTGAGACAAATTCGCTAAACTTTTGGAAGCATTGAAATGCCCGCGATTTCCAGTCGGCGGCGGGCGCTTCGCAGGTGCTGCGT
>BOPP01000134.1:694485-710811 GCA_017312745.1 Gryllus bimaculatus
CATTCATTAATGGTGATTTGTACCATTACGTAGATACGAAGCTGCCAACGCGCGGTATAGAGAGACTGCCCTTGTCATTGCAGTCCTCCACTAAACGTCAAAATACACAACTCATTCGCGTCACATTCAATGTAATGAGAAATAACCTATTGTTACTGTACATTTCGACATCATTATCTCTATATTATTGAGCACTATAGTGAAAGGATTATTGTATTATAGCATTTCCTTTAAACACTATTAAGGCTACAAATGATGGAAACTTACAGGCCTATATTATCCAGTCCACTGTTTGTCCGTGAATCGAGTTTTGAAAAGAAAACGTCCGTGAATCGAGTTTTGAAACTAGTTTTCAAAAGAACACTCAAGGGACATTACTTACTTTCGGTATAGAGAGTCTTCATTAAAAAAAAGTTTGCCATAGAGTTTACACAGAACTATAAGGAAAGCATAATTAATATACTAGTTCATGAACCATTTAAATATGGGCAATTATCTATGCGGACTATAAGGTATATAAATAATAGAATTTTAGTATAGTTTCGAATCCAGTAAAATGGTGTTCGAAAAGGACAAATGAAGTAGTTTTGATATTTGGTTTCTGTATGTTTTTGTAGGTGCTGAATAAGAATACCTAAGCCAAAAAGGATTTGGCCTGAAAACACAAATCAAGCAAAAAATGCATAAAAAGTCATACTTCAGTTTTTAATAACCAAACCAGCATCCATTATTTGTATATAACAGTATAAAAAAAAGAAGATAAAATTACCTACCTTTAGTGTTTTTGATGTCTACGACCCTTACTTATTCTCCTTAAATATCAGTGGTTTAAAGGAAACGAAACATATCCACTCAAACCAATAACAAACAAGCAGTTCAGTGACCAATTTCAAAACGTTATTATAGACGGGGATTTAATTGCATAGGCTTTTTGTTATTGACACGTGAGACGGTCATTTTCTAGTATCCACGACTTATATTTAATAAGTGTGAAAATATCAACTAAAAGTAATCGTTTTTACAACTCAGACGGAGTAGACGTTGGCTACGTAGTTTTATAGACCTTGTTATTCACTATGTACATTGTAATGAACATAGCGAATATATTCCGTGGTGGTAGCAGTAATCTTGAGGTACTCCATGATGAGAGTCCAAATAATTATCAACCACAACAATAAGTGTTATAGTATTTTTTACAACGTACCCCAAGTTAACTTTCGGGAAATAGGTTTCCCGTCTTTAGTGAGCCTAAAACAATGATCTAAAAATGAGAAAATAACAAAATATGGGAGCATAAGGGAAGAAAATGAAAAAAATAATGTATGGGAGTAATTCACATTACATAGCGAATAACAAATTCTAGAAAACTTCGTGAGTCTGCATGCATAATGTTTATTGAAAACAAATTGCACCGGACTCGTTTTTAGTTCAACTCTCTGAATTTTCGAAAATCTACAAAAGTTGAACATTTTTTGGCGTCTTCTTGCAACTACAAAATTAAAGATAGAGATTTTTACTTTTCCTACCAATATTTTAGTATAAGGAGGAAAGTATTGGAATCATCTCAAACATACGATCTTCAATGTTCGGTTGCAAAACACGTTTTTAAAGCTCTTTTGAGCTGTAACTCTGCTTTCACGTAGGATTAAAAGGTCCAGAGGAGTTATGTACTATTTGTATAAATGATGGATGTGTCACGTACAACTGTCATATTATAAGCTTTTGAGATAAAACTTGGTAAGTACGCCGGAAATACAATGTAGTTGGGCCTTTCTGGAGATCATTAAGATTTTTTTTCATTTTTCGGGGATTATTTACTCTATGATACTTTGAATATTTTCTAGAAAATTGATGAAATTGTTCTCTTGAATGTAAGAAAGTGCATCATATACTTCCGATTTTTATTAAAGCTACTGACATTTAGAAAATTTAAAAAAGTTTCTATATTTAAAACACTAACGGCCGATTTCACCAACCTTCAATAGAGGCCTTCACGGACGACAAACCACTGATTGCGTGTTAAAGGCCATATTACGATTTACCAAAGTCGTTTCGCCTGACGATCGTCAAAACATTCGTCAAATTTCGACTCGTTAAACTGCAGTTGTGAGCTTACGGTAAATTGTAACGTAAGCATTGTATTTCATAAACTTTGTTATTTTACTCTTTTGCTCTTTCAGAGGCAGGTATGTGATCACTTGTCCGATAATTTTTATTCTTAACTTTCATGTATGTAAAAACCATGTGTCCAGAACGAGAAATTCTTTAAAAAAAATTATTTTTTATTCATTAGACGATGTTCCTGAAGATTTAGAATGTATACAACCGCGTCTGGAACACCCAGCGTTCCTTATTTTCTACAATTTGACTGGACAATTGGCTTTTCACACTACACCGCTGGCGTCCTTTAACGTCATAATCTGTATATTTTGAACAAATGATTACCATAAAATTATTTCATTATTTATAATTTTCATAATATTTTTTTGACATCTGAGAGTCGCTCCTACGGCCATATATGGCATGCAGCCTTCGGGACATTCACGTATGAAGGGTTGCGTCCAAGCATGTTCCCTGCAGGAATTCTACGTGTCAGCACCGGTCATGATCCATTATGTTATTCCAATTTCCGGTTATTTTCCTCCATAAGCTCACAGACTCCATGATTTTTTCGAGTAGACGTTAGGAAAATATGTAACAGCGTTGATGAGCGCCCTTCTTGGTGTACACACATAGTGACCCCGGAAGAAGGAGCGCGCTGCAACAACATTCTCAAAATTATTGCAAGTTCTATATGAAAGCTGTAGAAAGAAGTTTGCGAACAAAAAATCATTCAGACACTGCCATGTTTCTCGTCACCCCGAATGGATATTCTCATTGATGACGAAAGCACAACGAGAGAAATAAGAATCGTCTCTAGAGCGATTGCCAATTATTATTTACAATCCAGTCCAAATTCAATAAACTTTTTACAAAAAACGACTCTATGTAAGATTGATCAAACTGAAATTAACCTAATCATGAACATATTCTACTGCACTTAGTTTCGACCTCTGAATTTGGCGCAAGGAATACATGGAAGCAAGAAACCTAAAACTTGCAACCAATGGTACAAGAGAAAATTTGAAGTGTGGGCTGAAGTTCCCAGAATCAACCAAAAATCACCAATGATATTTTTGAGGATCGATGTGAGTGCCAGGGGAATCAAAGGAATGACGAAGTCTGTAGAAGTGGTGCAGAAGTGGGGAGGGAAGTGAGGGGACTTATTAGGAAGTAAAGCAAGGAACGTCTATCCATACTGTTATTGTAGACATTAATGAATATCCTCACTAGGAGTGAGGAAGTTTGACAGAAGGGAAGGCTGATGAATGGAGAGCTCTACTGTGAAGCTAACGGAACAAGGGCTTGATTACACCAAATATATTCAACTATATTATTACCCGGCGTTGCTCGACTATTTTGGGGGGGAAATCATTAACTTAAGGGCCCAGCCTGCTACGCCCACTCCGATAGACACAGTCCGCCTAGTTTCACAGCGGGTTGCGTCATCTTCAAAACAAAACAAAACACTTGGAGGGTTTCGAAAGTTGCAGAATGTTTTTGATATCTTGAATCGCCAAAAAAATGTCTATGCTGCCCAGAAACGCTTGTCCAAAATTTGGGAGTGATCAGTCACGTGCAACAGATTAATGAAACAGTCACGTCCATATTGATATATTATTAAGATTGTATGACATAACGTGGTTTTAGAAAAGAAGCAACGAAAAAGTAGTCGATTACATTGCATATGTTTCACTAGAATCGTCGCGAATGCGAAGTTCCCCTTCCCCCCACCACCACCCACCCACGTGGTCAAGGTGCCAACAGAGAGGAAGGAAAGCGCGAGACTCAGTGAGCGCGTGAAGGACGCACACAAAACTGCTACGCGGGCACTCGCAAAGGGACAGAACGGGCGGGCAACGGGCAACACGAACGGCAACTGTCAAACGAAAGAGAACAAAAAAACGCACACGGATGAGCAGGAGAACGGGCAAGAGGGCCGAGGGATCGGGCACGCAACAGGTGCGAAGGCGTGGAGATAGGGTGGAGTAGAGCGTCAAGCAGGCGTCGAGAGGCGCGGGACGCGCAGTAGCTGTCGGAGGGCGGGCGAGGGCAGGCGCCGAGGGCGGACGGCGCACGAGAGAAGGGCGAAGCGAGTGCCCAGCAGAGGAGTGAGGTAGGTTAGGGCCCAGAGCAGAGAGCGAAGAGCGGAGGGCGGAGGGTGAGAACAGAACGCGTGCCTCGCAGGGCCTCGAGGCGAGAGCGGGCGGAAGAGAGCGCCGCGAGGGCGTTCATTATGGACGCGCGAGCAGCAAATCCCCTCGTTAACTGCGGCGCGGGGCGGGGCTCAAAGCACCGGCCACTGGATACGGTTAAGGCACAGCAGCCTAACCCGCCGCTCTCGCCGCCGCGAGCGCTTCCATTAAACAAGAATTTAACCCAACTCGTTTAAACGCGACGCCCCCGCCCCGCTTCACCCCGCCACGCCTACGCCAAACCTCGCTCTGCGACCTCACGTAGCGTACTCTAGTCCCACACGCAGACTTTCTGACGCACCAACGCGACATATGCCGATACACAACGCGATGTACCAGAAATTAAATATATGTGCATTTTTTTAACTACTTGATTGTCTTTACTCCAGACAAAAGTTTTCCTAAGTATCGCGTTTCTATCACTTTCGTATTCATCATTTTAACGCATAATGAAACATTCCTTGATTCAATTAATATCCAAGCACATAAAGAGAACCTACCGAATTCCTTACTTTCTGTAATTATTTCGCCTTGACGAGCTTCCATTTTGAACTACAAAGTCTAAATTATGGTACACGGAAAATTACTTAGGTTTAATTACAGGGTTGTTTCTAGAGTAGCAATAAAGTGAGATACGGCCTTCACTTGCTTGCTTACGACGAACTGCCTTCTTCACTAACGAGACTAACCCTTCATAAACAACATTTCAAAGTATTTAATTTCAATGAACGACAGTCCGAAATACACTAACCGACATTACGATATTGCCGTAACTTACGGTTCGATGCTTTTGTTCCCGTAATTCCACGTACCAATACAATTACTCGTAAATTGATAATAAACATCTTCATATTAAGTGCATCACCGTATAGTGAATAAGCCTCTGCATATCCACCACTTCGAACTTGAAGTGTTAGATTTAGATTTATTTAGTAAAAAAAGAAGCAGTAAAAACTGTATACGACGTATAGAGAAAATTAACTGCGCACGTTTTCTTGAGTTCCAGAATCCATTCCCATCATTTTAACTATAAATAGTTGAAAGATGAGTAAATGTTAAAAATAAATAAAAATAAATTTTAAAAAAGAGCGAGATTAGCAATATTTGAAAAAATTAGACATTTTTGTTAGCGGAGCCTCCTATTCCACAGGATTTAGGAAGCCCCATTTATCGAATGCTCAATAATCATTTGATTCTAGAAGCGAAAGGCCTGGGAACTGTTGATTAATATGAACTCTAAAGTTAATGTTACGATAACACTTCTCTTGTAACATCAGGTTGGTGTTAAACGCTATCGTGCCATGACCGTATTTGGGTTTTCTTTAACGTCGGTACCGCTGTCGTAACGGCCAGTCCTTCCCCACATGCTACATATGTTCTCTTCATGGCATTGTGACGTCTGGAGCCTATCATTGCCCATCCATCCTTTCCTAAGCTATTTTTCACCTCCTCCCTATCATAACGTGAAGTCGCAGAGATATCGATTACGTTACACAATTAGAACACCCACCTTGCCCTACGTCATACACGGACCACTGCCCCCACAGCTCTCGTCTCGTGCGACTCTGCCGTCACAGTGGCATCAACATCTCTCAAGAGACTGACGTCACAGAGGCAGTGACGTCAGACATGACGCGTATCATGGAGCTGTATATTTTTAAGTTAAGAGCCCTTATAACACCTACTCCTGGATGTGATAGTCAAGTGCGATAACATCCTAGCATTAACACATGCGTTAACACGTATGAACATGTTACATTCGGAGCCTTCAAAACCCCTGGTACGAGAAAATGGTGTGTGATGAAGCTACGGCGCACACATGAATTAAACCTCAAATATCATTCAACCACTACCGATTCTATTGAAGTAGGCTTTAAGGCATGATTAGTCGTTTCATTTCATGACACCCCTCTCCGATAAAATGGAGAGGAGGAAGCCGCGATGAGCCAAGGTTTCCGCGTCTTGTTGCTAAAATATTTCAGAACGCTAGTCCCAGAATAAATCATTTGTATTGATGGCTCGTCTTCGATTATCATAGATTGAATTTACTTAATTGAAACTCTTATAGATTCCATTTGAAAAATTTTTATAAGTTCCATTTCAATTACTGATTTTGTTTCATACACGATGTTTAGTTTATTAATCTACTATGTCACAGCCAGTACTAATTTGTACACGGCTGTCTGCAAATTCATTATTTCACCAAACTGTCGAAAACAAGTGAACAACTTTGAACTCTGAATGGAAATTGAATCTTAAAAATACCTTATATTGTTAGTATCAAAATAAAGTGACACGTAAGACATAACTTTGAAGCCTTCAGAAACATTTTAAAGGGTCTGCCCGGCGCAATCTTCCAAGTGCGGGTGCGGGTGCGGGCGCGACCGCCCGTTTCCACGGCTCTGAATAAAGCACTTCCGCTAAGTGGGCGATGGCCCGCGGCGGCGCCGAGCCAGGCAGCCCCGCGCGCGGTCACTCCGGTGCCTCCTTGCTAGCCGTACTTCATTCACAGTTGTTTCCGAGCTCGCCAACGGCTATGGTCATTAGTCCTCTGGGGCTGGTGCGTGTAATTCCACGGGAGAAAGTGATGTTCCTCACCCGGAGATCCAGCGCCGGCATTGCCTCCTCCAGGTATCTCCACCAGCGGAGCACCGCCTCGACCGGAACAAGATCTCAGCTCCCGGTGCATCACAGCGTAGTGCATACAAGTGTGTGTGTGTGTGTGTGTGTGTGTGTGTGAGAGAGAGAGAGAGAGAGAGCGAAGAGGAGAGGACAAGGCAGGAAGGAAATATCGCGCGCGGTCTGTAGCTCGTTTGATAGGGTACTGCTCCGGCATGCAGTTGTTATTGACTGGAGAAAACACGGAAAATACTGATCAGACACAGCAGCTGAATTCGACCTAGCTATTACGCTAGTATTGAAAATTCCGTTAGTGCTGCAACTCCTAGGGCCTCCTACTCAGAGTCGCTGCAGTGACAACACCGACCTCTTAGCCGTTCCATTCTAGAAATAAGTGTACTTCTAGTTCGATTCCATTGGTGAGTCTCTAAAAAATCGACTATCGCAGTTCCGTTGCCAGAACTGCAACATTTATCCGCAAACATCTACAACGTATTTCTTGACCCGCGCACAAAGTGTACCGCAATTAACGGACGGTCGAGAATACATGATACTGCACGTAGCGATAAAGCCAATATTGCACATAGCGACATGCTGATCGCGGCAACACAAAAGGGGTTATTGTACGCCTAGCGTCGTACTGCGCGAATTCGCGTAAGGATAGTTCGCGAAAGGTTAAGCTCGACCGGCGATTACAATGCGTGCCGTTGGAAACCAATTGCGTAGTGGGCTGTGGCAACCACAATGGATCGTTTCGCACCAAGCGGCTAGTGAACGATCATCTTTCCTTCTGACGACGAAGGCCGTACAGGAGAACGGCTTCCCTGAACAATAAAGAACGTGTGACAGGCACACGCCGCTTAACAGAGCGGGGGAGAGACTGCTGAATTCCGACTACAACATGCCGGCAAATTATCTTAACCAAGAACAACGAGAACACAGGGTTTAGCCTCCAGGTCAAAGATTCACGAAAATCGCCCGCACATCAGTTGGCGCTAGTCGTGATGCACAGCGCAAGCTATCGATAATTATTAGAATAAATAGATAAAAATATCAAAATAGTATTAAAACAATGAACACACATACACATCTTGGGACGCAAATTACGAGTAATTATTTAATTATAAATTCGAGGAATGTCTCTAGTTTCAAAAGACGATATGATTTCAGGCAATTACGTCTTTCATAAACAGTTTTACAGTGTCTCATTAGCATTTTCCTCTTGTACAGCCATAATGAACTAAGCGCCACTTCAGAAAATTTTTATTTTACCGCGCTAAAGATGTTAACAATATATTCCTCCACTTTCTTGTGATAATGGGTAATCTCTCACCAACTTTATCTCGCAACACATTTCGTTGTGTCTGATATATTTTTCACGATTGCTAAATTATAATAAAACACAGTATATTGTTCTTTCCCGAAAGAAAAAAAAATAGATGTTGCTTAGTTCACTCTGGTTGTACAGGCTTCTTTCAACACATCACTCACCGGTGGCCTTCTCCGTGTTCTTGATGATGTTGTGATGATCGGACTCCGGCGCAGCCTGCGCGCTCAGCGCCCGGAAGGACGACCACAACCCTGCGGACGCAGAAGGCACAGTCAGTTGGTTATTCTTGGTAGCTAAATGCGAAGGCTGCACACGTAAGCTTCCGCGGCTCGAATCCATAAATTCCTGGCTACCCGGGAGACGCCGCGTCTCTGCCCTGAGGAAGTCTGCGACATGTCAGGCGAAACGTCGGCCTCTCAGCCAACGACGCGGCTTCTCGCGGATAGCCAAGAATTTAAATGCAAAGGATTTCAAAACTCTAACTCTAGAGCCGCTACAACAGCACTTTCTCTCTCGTTTTATTTGAGAGGGCTACGTAAAGTTGTAATACTGCAACTAGTATCCTACTATAATACTTCAGTCATAAGTTGAAAAATTACCTCCGGATAAAGATGGGCGGGCGTTTGGAATGAATTTTCAGAGATATTTGAATAAAAATCGGACTTTTGCCTTTTAACTGTACTTCAAATTTTTCATGCAGCAAATGGTGGGCTTCTATAAAGGTAAATATCAGATGTTCATTAAAAACATCTGAATTTTCAGATTACCAACGGTTTCACATTTGTTAAACCCCTTTCTTTCGACTACATCATTGAAGATAGATTTTTTCTCTCATTAAAATCTGTTATAAAATGATATCTTTAAATAATTTCGTGAAATGTTTTCAGCATATGGTATTTTCGAGGAATTTTGAGTGAAATTGTGACATTTGAAAACACGAAAACATGAATTTCTCAAAAATAACCCAATATTTCTCCAAGTTCGCTTAGTAATAGAACGAAGGTCCATTTCGCATTAAAACATCTGGATAGCTCAAAAAAGGTTTAAATTCGTATGTCCTACACCTTCCTTGAAGCTAAAGTATTTGTATTTCCTAATGGAATATATTCCTTAATATGAACCTTTAAAAAATTTCATCAATATTTTTTTAAATAGTAGTTTCTCATAATTTTGAATTACGGAAACTTAGAATGTCCGCTGCACTAATAATTCATTAAAGCATTTAAATTATGCTTCTGCCACGCGATTCATAAGCGTTGGAGAATGTCTTTTACTTCATGATCCTCATCGCTCGCATCGCAAAATTTGTGAAAATGAAGCACAGTGCACTAAATTCAAAGGAAGAAAACCATGTTCATTTAAACTTTCCAAATAAATTAAAGATATGTATTTTTTCGAAACTCTCGTGCTTTGCTTACGAGTTTTTGAACGCCTGAAGTGTTAGTACTTATAAGCCCTTATATCCTGAATCGTTTGGTGAAAATTTCATCTAAGTATCTTGAACCCATCAGAAAATATTTCGAGGTGGATATTTTTATTGACTAACCCTATATGTATATATTACGTAACTTTCACAAATAATACTGGAAAGTATGTACTGTCGTAGGGCTAGTTATGAGTTTTACACTTGTTACGAAAGCACTATTTTTTTTGAAAACATAAAAAAAGACTATTTTTTATTATACTTGTCAAATAAACACTTCGTCATCTTCTAATCAGGAAGTTTTAGTCTACTCTAAATTTTAGTACTAGATTTTCGGAAGTCTGCTTTTCCTTGCCAATAGCAATTCACAGACCTCTCTAAAGTCATAATTAAATAACTTTCCTTTACTAAACAGCTCACAATAATTTATAATACTCTTTGTTATGGAGCATTACAATCAAAGAGTATTACAATAACAGCAAACCATTATTAACATATTTTTTTGTCTACCAGCATTACAAACAACATTTTGTGTTGCAAGAAATCGTTCATGAAAAGGTAGTTTACGGCACAAATGATGATGTATTAGCATTTACAGCACGAATGATTGCGTCATCACATAGTCAACCAATAGCAGCGAGAAAATCGTCGGATGTAAAACTGTGGCCCACCACAGTTTTCTCGCACAGATGTCAAATATCCGAGACGTCACAAGAAAGTTGTTTGTTTCGCAAAATTATGTTTGATTCAAAAATTTATAATGCTGTTAAACAAAAAATAGCGTATGCAACTCGTTTATGTTGCTTTATTGCTTTCGTACAAATTTGAAAACTCGCTCCTAACGTCGCTCATTTTCAAAACATGTACTCATGCAATAAAGCTTAACAGCATGCATCAGTTGAATTGTATATTTTTTAGCCTATCAAAAATTCTATTAGCAAAAACCACCATTGTCCATAGATGGATCGCGTAAAACAACCTCGAAGGCGAAGCAGGTCTTCAGAGAACACAAAAAGCGATCCCTTCCAACTCTCTAGAATCAGCCTGCTGACCTTGCAAATGGGATACCAAGCGATTGGTACTCTACTACATTGAGAATATCAGTAACCTTTGCCAACAGCATACTAACTGAGGACCGGTATCCGTAGCGTATGAAAAGAGTGGAACATTTTTAGCCCGGCTTCCTTCACAAAAGTGTATAGCAAGTAATCATTAGTAACTTATATAATAAAAATATTCCGTAAAACTAGACCCTCTTTTATCAGGGGCTGCCCACATTGCGAACCCGAGCGTTACGCCACTGACCGGTACATATACTGCGATGACAGGTCTTCAGCTGCCTCTGAGAGGTCTTCAGCTGTTACAGTCCATCCAATTGGATTGACCTGCTGATTGGATGCCACTGTAACAGCTGATTTACGTCAGAGGCAAAGGCAGCTTTAAATAAATACAAATATAGTAAGGATTTCATCGAAAGAATACATTTCAAATGACCAATGAATCAACAAATGAACGAGAATAATTCACGTATCTTTCTCTTGAGTACCCAAACGTGCGTGAAACGCAATCGTGTTCGAAGAGCATCAACTGTCACCCATCTCGAACGCACGGCGACATCGCATTGGACGACGGAGAGGAAGTTGAAACCGGTTGCCCCGCGGTAGACGATGGTTATCCACGAGTCACTCAATTGAATTATACCAAACAAATAATCCTAACGTGGTAAAATTAAATTACCTGACTTTTTCATTGAACTAGCTAATGAAACTGCAAGTAAACTTTATTTTGACAATACCTTTTTAGACTTATCACAACGTGGTAGGGAGGGATACAGAGAAGGAACATCGCTCAAAGATGCTTACACAAAAGTAAGTCATTTCATGTGAAAACACACCTTATGACGTTCCTCTTAGTAATGCCAATATATAATTCTTTTGAGCGGTCAAAATTCCTGATAGATATATTGGCAGATTCGCACACCAATTGCGTCGATTCACACATTTGCCACTTTCGTCAATGGGCAATATGAATGAAACTGAGAAAGCACTCCCGAGCAAATGCTCACGAACACAAGTGGCGGCTGAAGCCCAACAAACTGGGGAAGGCAGCACCATCGAGTGAGGGGAATGGAATTTCCTCAATTCAGAACATCAGTCTATAAGAAAACGTAAGCACAATTCATGTCCATTTATTAAAACTTAAGATCAATCAAAATCTATATATAAACATTACTTTCATAATTTTAAGAGTAGTATCCGTGTCAGATACGTTCACCCCACGCGCAAATAGTTGTCTTTGATTTCCAGTGGGCCCTCCAGATTTTGTATTCGTCCTGCATTGAGAAAACTGACGATAATAGAATTCATACAAAACAATAACAAACTAGGTTTGTGGGCACAGCCAATTTCGAAATTCGCGCGCGCTCTATATAGACACGCGTGGAACGACATGAGGCGACCCGCTCCATTAATCAGCGAGCTTCTTGAGCCATTCGTCCGGCGATATGGTGTCCGGGTGGGAAACGTCCAAACATCGAAAATATGTTCGAATAGTTAGCCGAGACCAAAGTAAATAGAAAACGAATACGGGAAAGTCTGTGACATTCTGTAGCACAAGTTCTTTCTGAACAAATATATTCATTTCTTCTGTAAATGATAAATAATTTACATGTTTGTGTATTGTGTTTATGCTTTTGCAATGTAAATATTTTCCTAGAAATCATTTTTTCAAACAAACTTTTGAGTGCTTATTGCGGCTCAACCATTCGGAATACCCAAGTAGTTTATTAGAGAAAATATGCTTAAAACTATCTTAAGAGCTTCTTTGCGAAGTATCGACGTTTCCACCCGAGACACCTGTATATTGTAATAATGAAAGATCCACACTCTTGTATTCGCAAGGACATTTTCCCAGAGTCAAGGGAATTCCTTCGAGAACAGCCAACTTAAAAAAAAGACTCATCAAGTTTATATTATGAATCAACAAACCTAATAGCAAATAAAAATAAATTCCCCAATAATGCATTCAAAACTGTAAATAATTGACTGAAATAGTGTTATTTTAATAACACGCGAAATTCATAAAATTAAGTTGCAGCTAAGACGAGAACAGAAAATTGGTATTCCCCTTGGACGCCGCGCCGCGCTTTGCAGCCGGATCCCTGCTCCGAAGTCGGTGGCTCGTTGCCGTACGAAAACGAGAGGCCTACCTCGAAGCATAGGGGCAAAGAGTAAACACAGTAAAAGAACGTAGATGCGAGAATGGTGCACTGCCTAGGAGAGCACCAGACACCGGATAGAGCGTTCTAAGTGAGCTCTTTGATTACAAAATATTTTCATGTACATCCACATTGCTGCAATATCATGAATATTGAATGTAATTAAATCGAAAATGTATATTCCTAACATATTATACAATTTTTCCTGAGTATCTGGGGTTTGTACAACCTAAACACGAGCCGTCACTGCAAGTAGGAACTATTACTTCTCATAAACAATTGTTTCTTTTCATATGATTAAAAACTTTCGTGAAACTTGGAGCACGTTACTACTGACTGACCAGTCCTTTGGGATTCGTCGGTTTTCACCTGTTTTATCCACGTTAAAGCGCGGCGCGCGCTTGTTCCTCTTATTGCCGAGAGTCTTAGGTTACAGTATTCGCTTGGTGTATTTCTATTTCTTTATTTATCGCTCTACCTCTTGTTTCTATACACTCGCAGAGAAAATAATTGACTATCCACTGAACATTTTCCACGAGGAAACTAGTTTTGTAATTACTCTCTTCAGTAACTCCTTGTACACCTTTTGTTGACAAAATTGTCGAGTATTACAACATTCACTTAACTATAATCTCACAACAATCCCTTTTAACCTCCTTTCTACCTCTTCAATCACGGATATCTAAATAAAAATATTATGTTAGTTTGTGTGTGCTTCAAACACTCAAACCGATTGAGCTCAAATTTTGACACGATATAATAATAATAATAATAATAATAATAATAATAATAATAATAATAAGTACTGTATGGCTACAATTTATGTACCAGTGAACTGTGAATGAATAAATAATAATAATATGTCTTTATTAATGGCGAGGCTCAGGCCATAGGGCTTGCTCTTCCGCCCACCTACTGAATTTACATACATTAACAGTAGAAATATTTTAAGAGGGGAGGACAATCTGTACATTTACGACTAGGAGAACAAATCTAGGGACCATCCTGGCATACGCCTTAAGCGATTGAGTAAACCCAGATAACCTCATCGGGGCCGAACATCAATTTACGGAGGAAAGTGGAAGAGATGGAAAAATAAGAGAAAGGAAACAAATGAAAATGGAGAGGAAAATCCGGAAGAGAAAGAAGAGAGACAGAAGGGGAAAAGCTCTACATTTACGTCTGGGAGTACAAGACAAGGGACCATCCCGGCGTACGCCTTAAGCAATTTAGTAAGCCCAGAAAAAAAACTCAATTAGGATGGCGGCTAACATGCTTTAAAGACGTTTTTTTTATCTGTAGTATATTATGCTGCAAAACATTACTAAATAACCATGTCCAATCCGCAACACACTAGGAATGACTTTTTTGAATGCATATTGTTAAATAACACCTACAAAAGTGTTGTGCGGCATTAAAACTAAAATTTTGAGGCCAAATTTCTCAACAAAAAAATGTTCTCACGCTGTAATCTACAGCCTCTAACCTTCAAATATATGTGCTTCAGTTATCAAAGGAGGTTGCTCCGAAATTTAACTAAATGCTTCGCACTATAAGCAAATTCTCAATTTAATTCATACGAAAAGAAAGCGATAGCTCGTAAGTTCGAGTATTTACTTACAAAAGGAGAAATTGTTCAAGATAGGAAAACATTCTTTATTCCTATGTTTGTAGTAAATGCTTTTAAAACTCGAGAAAGTAATACCTCATTTTTATTCACCTCACCCAATGTTAGTTCCCCAACGTTTTGAACATTATAGTAGATTCACGTCTTACTAAAAAACAAAATAGTCGTGCTGACATTTGGCTACAGCATTGCGCGGGACCTGCCGGTGATATTTTTTTTCTCAAATGGCACTCGGTATATCAACTGGTCTGTTTCTCTTCTAAAGAAAATTACTATTATAATTAAAAACAGGAATGATCAACAATATAAATTAAGTTTTATATAAGAATTTAACACAAAAAAAATATAAATTTCATACTGCCAGCATAAACTTCCCTTGAATTTCATTTCATTGCATTAAATGTTAATTGGAAAAATATTAGCTCCTGCAGTATGTGGCAAAATTTCACTTTCAGCATTACTAATTTTGTAAAGCCTCAAAATGACATGGTTTGCTTAGTGATGATTCGCATTGAACCCAATAAATTTTCCACAATTCAAATATTATATAGAACACACATTTGGGAATGTAGATTCTGAAAAGAACATTATCACTCCAAAATTCTAATGCTAAAATTCAAACATTTTTTAAATGGAATTACTATTAATCAAATAATTTTATGCAATCTCTAAGAATAAAACCAGTAAGGTTAAGGACTATAAAAGGATTAAAATATTAAGAATTTAAAAGCAATCACAATAAAATATAGCATCGTTATAACTGTTTAAGTGTACTAATTCAATAAATCCAAACTTTACAATACCAAGTTACAGAAAATAAACAAAACATGTGCAATTGTTGCTTCATCAAAATTGTAATAGATTATAAATAAAATCATACAAAGATTGAGATTCATTTAAATCAGTGCTTTGCATGATTTTTTTTCATTTCTTAAATGAGTTTCGCATTTCGAGCTTTAAGATCTAATTCATTTACTTTCCTTTTAAAAGGTCCAACCACCATACTAAATGTTTAAGAGTTTACAAGCGTTCATTTAAAATAACACATTATAACACAATGGAAATAAATGCTTCATTAAAAGATGTTAACATTTTTCAATTTAAATGCATATGTACAAAATAATCTAGCCTATTTTATTAGAATTAATTAATCCAGTTTTTTTATTACTTCAGAACATTCACAATACAGTGTGAGTACCTCATTTTTCAGGATCCTGTGACACCATTCATACATAATTAAATTACATAATTAATTTTGTCATTTATTATGGATATTGCTGTGAAGTGGTGTTGGCTAAAAATCTGAAGAAAGAATTTGACCTTGTCAACAAACCTTTTTATCAGAAAAATGTTTTGACCAACGATAACAATACTTTTTTCTGAGCTAGTGAAACAAGTCCTACAATTTTGTACGTTCTCATATGCCTGAACTCTCTATGATCAGATCTACAATGGATTAAAACAGTTTTTAAATAAAATTTTTAGAAAACTTTCTATAAACAAAATGACATATCATTTTGCATATCATTAAGAAACATACTCAAACTCTCAAATGTTTTCCTGTAAAATGTCCTGAAAGTCGAATAGAACTTAGTCAATCGGTCGCCATAACATACTGTGGGATGAGTGGAGTCCCTACACAGTCTATCGCTACGCAACAAGACCTTACTCCTTCACACCAATGCCAAGGGCTTATAGGCATCTTAAAGTTAAAAGGAAATTGTCACACTAAATTGTTACAATTCTTTATACCTGTATGCCTGAAAGAGATTATACATATTTTTGTTCTCAATATAATACATCAAATACATTTTC
>BOPP01000134.1:711270-740473 GCA_017312745.1 Gryllus bimaculatus
CACATTTCTCTCAATCTTAAATACACACTAAAATTTATTCACATCACTCATCTAATTTGCAATAATCATTCATACTTCCTATTTATATTCCTCAAATTTCAATTCACAATTAATTTGCGGTACTACACAGCCATTAACATGGTTCTAAATTTTATTAGAATAGATCACACACATTGGCACACCACTCAAGTATGACATGACTCATATTAAATTGTCCATTCAAGATAGAGAGGGTCGTTTGAACCAGGATGCAATTGTTGGAGGAAACACCAACATTCTTCCCTTCCTGTGTTTTGCAGGAGGGATGCAATTAATCATTTGAGGAGACTTATATCAGGACTTTTAGGACTGAACTTGCAAAACAAAATGAGCTTAAGGACTTTGTTCAGTGTTGCATAAGCAAAGATGGGTCTTTGCTTCACACTATTATTTCGTCACTGTTGTCCTTCTCCCTTCACCAGAAGAGGAAGTTTTGAACACATCACTCAGATAAAAGTGCTAAATATTTGCACACTGATTGATGAGGAGATCACTACAAGATTAGACTCAAAGTAGCATATAGCACAGAAAATGATAGTTTTTACCCTCATGTTTTAAATGGATGGGAGATAAATTTTCCAAAGTAATATTGAATAAAAGATATAACGATTGGAATGTTTGTTTGGATGTCTATATCCTGGTTTTCGCAAATAAAGTCATGGAAAAACTGTTTTTTTCAATTGAGAGTAAAAAAAAATTTGTATCAATGAATTTCCACCCAAAAAGGGCTTCATATTTGTATTTTACTTGTCACTTTAAATTTAAAATTTAATATAAAAAGTGTAATTCTAAAAATCAATTTTACCTTTATTGCAACAATTCAAGTATTAAAAAAATATATACACAAAAAAAGGAACTTTCTGTATACTACTACACGCAAAACACTTTTTGAAAGATAATATTAATTCAGTAAATGAAGGGTTTTTAAATTTACTGTCACATCAATTTCAAGGTGATTTATCTAAATGTAAATACCAAAACATCTCCTGTCTAATATGTACCCATTATTCAAATTAAAGAGTTTGTTTGGTAATGCAAGATACATGTGGGATATCACTTTTCCTGTTTTCATAATCAGATGGACAGCAAAATAAAAAAAAAACAATTTCAGGAAGAAGCTAAAATCTACATACAATCCTTGTAAAAACATAATTTTAAGTTGTATGTAAATATTGTTAATAAAAAATTGGTTTATAAATTTGGTTCTCATCTTCTGTTTGCTCCTCAAAGGCCACTGAAGAATCATCCACATTACGAGAAAGAGACACTTATAAAGAATGTTTACATTCACACCTGAATTGTAAACAATCACCAATCCTAATCAAGATTAATTCCACGCACACCTTATGAATAATGTAGTTATGACATTCATAAATATATAGCATATCATGAGTTATCAAAAAGTTCCTTCATGAAAACAAGTAGAAAGAAAAAATTGTATTGGCAGCAGAGTACCTAACCTCAAACTACAATGTGAAATTTTCAGTATTTACCAGGATTTCTATATATACCATTCATATTTTTTTTAAAATAACATGCATTTGAAATGGGAGTTTTAATCCATAAAAACATTGAGCCAAAGGGTAAAGTAATAACAATTGAACGGTTTGTCTCACATACTTGCTTAAATGGCAAAGAGTTCTTCATTATAGGTACAAGATAATAAAAAAAAAAGTTTAAAACAAAATATGTTTACATGGAAATGTGTTATTTATATACTGCAGTATCCTAACAATTCATCATTAGCAACACCACAAAAAATGTTGCAATGTATGCTGGTATTGCATTTCCTGACTATTGAAGGAAACTTAGTTGACATATTCTTTTTTTAAGTAATTGGGGCATTTATATACAAGATGTATATCACACACATATCTGATGTATCATATTATGGGTAAGAGATTTCAAAAACATTCAATGAAACCAAGTGTAAGGGAGAGAGGGGAGGCGCCGGAAGTGGGACTATCATAAAACTGCACAAAATGGATACACAAAGAAACGGGTCGCTGTACCTTTATGTTGACTTCGTAATATAAACGTGCGATGTCCCTTTGTGCGCAAAACATAAGCTTCCCTGCGTAGAAGAACATTTCCTAATTTCACAGCACGCTGAAGTCGTATGGAAGCAGCCATTTTCAACCACGTGATGATTAGTACGCGGTGCTGTTAGTAGATGTCGCCCGAGTTACTAAAGGCGGTGCGAATGCGTCATTTGTGTCTGAGGCTGACGAGGGAGCTGTTGTGTGCATTGAATGCTGCCTCTCTTCTAACACACGCGCATCTGATATACGACATTCATGTTTGTATAGGTTGTGAAGAAAGCGGAGAAGACGTTCGAAAGTGAATCGAACAAGTGTACAAACATTATAAGGCGCGAGTGTTTGTGGCAAGCCGTTAAACTGTGCGAGTGGGGTGTCAACAAGTCCTTTGAACTGTGCGAGTGGAAGGTGTCGCAGAAATCGCCTAACATGGCATCGCCGCCTGGAAGAAACTGCAGCTAACCATAAAACCTGTCCGCGAAGGGGTTTGCTGACATGAAGGTTGGTGCGTACGTTTCGCTTAGCCAGCATCGCTGCAACCTGTTGTGTGTCGCTGCTATTCGCCGGGCAGGCGAGGTGAGCGTGGTGGACTGTGTGTGACTGTGTCCTAGTAGCAGCAGCCACCGCGTCCCGTGTTTTCGCGGGAGCGCGCGCGTGCAATCCGTGTGTTGGTGAACTCCTGTGGCGTGCGCGCGCTCGCAAGACCTGACGTTGCGCGTGCGTGGCGTGCGCGTGCGTGTGTTTGTGTGTGTGTGATGCGCGCGTGGTGAGGCCGCGCCACCGCCACCGTGCGTGACTGCGAGCGCCGGGAGCATGGGCCGGCGGGGCCGTGGGCGGCAGGGCCCGAGGTGAGCGTGTCGGCCGCCGCCGCCGCTGCGGCCGCTGCCGCCGCCGGCGGCAACCAGCCGCCCCCCGGCGCCATGGGGGACGTGCTGCCCCCGAAGCGGCAGGCCGTCGTGGACCGCCTGCGAAGGCGCATCGAGAGCTACCGGCGCCGCCAGAGTGATTGCATCCCGCGCTTCGACCAGAGCTTCAACGGCCTGTGCGAGCAGAACATCCAGGAGACGCTGGTGCTGAAGCAGAGGTTCCTGGAGACCAAGACGAAGCGAGCCGCCAAGAAGGCGGACAAGAAGCAGGACGTGGGAGGCGGAGGGCTGCAGGGCGCTCTGCACACGGTAGGCTCTCGCACCCCCACCCCCACCACACTCCCGATGCTCTCTTGCAGCGGTGACGTCACTGGCGGGCGACACCACCGAAGGCCGCGCAGCGCCCCATCGGATTTACCCCAACCCAAACCCTCACGACGAATCACAACAAACATACCTAGAACCATAGGTTATCACTGTACCTCTACTGATAACTGGTTGATCGTAAAATGTACTGTAACGTCCATCATAATAATTCAGGAAGAAGGTCTTTTGACACTTTCCGGCGTCAGAACCCGGAAGGCCGAGTGTCATAAGAATCAACTACTTCGAGAAATTCTATTGACATTTTGTACCACAAATATGTTCCTTTCACAGATTTTTTGGCTCTTCGGACCTATACATTAAATGCAATTTAAGGGTAAAACAGGACTTGTATCTTTCTTCTGGCTCGAGCATTGAAATCGCACCGCCCCGAATGATAATCTCCCAAAGACGCCACGAGCTGGTTACAGTTACAGCGCAGATAAAATCTCAACATTTCGATCGATAATTTTCTCCCAGAAAAAGACATTAAATTGTGCAGTAACTTTACAACAGTCGATTCAGACATTCTAACTATAGCGGGATTGACAGAGCGATCAAATGCGCCAGGTTTTTCTAAGCAAGTATATTTATTGCTTATTTATAGTTTTTAAAGCACTGAAAAGAACACCCAGTATATTATTATTTCACTGAAAATTTTACTTTCACTCACTCGCAAAACACCCAATAATCCAAAAAGTATATTTTACTTCATTTGTTTTAACAAACGCGGGTGCTAGCTTTGTCACTATAGACCAACGGTGTCGTTTCCGTTGAATGCAAACAATTCAAATTTCACTTATTGTTGTAAGTACACCATTCATAACCAGGTCGGAAAGGTTCTGACTTACTCTGATTCAAACATTTGGTGTTCTTTTAATATTTATTCAAAAAGAAAGAGATGAAAGGTGGAAGGAGAGATGTCACAGTCACGATGATATATTCTCAATTCGCATATTGTAATCATGAAATGTTAATAGTTAAAGTATAATTAGTACTTTTTTCTTGAATATGCAACAGTAACGTAGTGCAGCCTATTCTAAAAATATAATAAAAAATTTTGCAATATGCTATTTGAATTCGATGAAGGATGAAACCATAACCACAATATTAGGAAGGGCTCTATTAGGCCATTCACTATCGTTGCTTTCACTTCTAAAATTGATTTAGAAGTTAGCATTCTTGCATGCAAATAGGGATAAATAATGCACACAAGATATTGAAAAGCTATTTCAATGTAAATTTCCGACTATGAACAAAATAGAGATTAAGGATCTTACAAGTTACTTTGCTAGTTATTTTTTATTATATCATAATTATCGCAGATATCGATTGTATGTATGTCCTGAATAAAGCAATTTAGAAGCAGGTTTTAGAGATACGATCTCTCATGACCTAGGGACATGTGCCATAAAATCACATAGGCTTAGCCGCTAAGCCTTAGCGCATGCACAGTTCATTTGCTGGTTGTCAGTTCGGAGGAGTGGATTTTATCCTTTTTGCTTGACAATCCCTCGTGGTTCGTATAAAATGGATTCGTTTTTCACGTTATTAGAAGAAATGGGTAAAGCAGGCATGGAAATAAGGCGTTCTTATATCTAATTCTTGTCAGGGAAATATCGAACGTCGCCTTTCTTATACACATATAATGTGCGTAATCTCGCAGAGATACACCACATTCGGACGAATATACCGTACACAAAATTGTTCTCCTGTTCCCAGACATTACATTCACACTTACCTGCAACTTGGCATACTTGGTAAAGACAGTTTAAAAAGGTGTACAGAAGTATACAAAGAAAACAGAATACCGCACACAAAACTATTTACAGCATACTAAAATATTTCCGCGATTTTCCCGCGATCTTACGTTTACATATTACATTTTACATCTTACGTTAGGACGCGCCTTATATACGGAGAGAAACTGGCGTAACACTTACACGAAAAGTATGTGTAGGGCCCATAATGAGCTGTGTTTCTTATGTTCTCGTTCCACAAAATTTACTAAGATCGTTCGCTTTCAAAATCGATTAATTTTTTTTGCGTACATATATCTTAGGTTCGTACATTCTGAAAGTATCTGTATCAATAAAATCGGTGCTTTCTACCTGTTCTTGTGTGTTAATGCCGACTGACACCCACGTACAAGTCTAGGTCCTAATGAAGATTTGAGAAATTGTCTATCGATTCTAAGAGCGCAAGCTGCGATTTGCGGAGGAATAGTCCCATTATAGAGTTTGATGTCCCCTGCTGGAAAAGTGTTAACTTGTCCCTGCCAGGGACATAAATATTGTAATCCACCTATGGGTGTGTCATTTACAGGTTTCGCACTTAAAATGGTCAAATCAAGAAAATTAAAAAATAAAATTTTCTCTAGAATATTTTTAGGATTCATTCACATTTGGTGCTCCCGTGACGTCTCGAGCCTTCCATTTACTCACCGATTCCTTCTTTCTGGAGTTGAGAACATTCCCTCAGGAGAAAATTGCCACTTCGCACTGGGATCAGTTGACATCATTAGGCAAGAAATGTTCTAGCAAAGTATATTGCAACATAATGAGTGTGTGAAAGTTAATTGTTGAAATGTTAAATACTTCATATTGTCTCTCTTGAGCAGGTGACTATACGTACATTGTCTAGTCTTCATATTTGACTCTGTAAAATTTGGGCAGATTTATTAGTAGCTCATAAGTTCCAAATATTATTATCGCGATTCGGGAGAATTTCGTGTAAATGTCATAATGTAATATTTACAAATAAAAAAAAAAAACTCAGCAGACACCCCGAATAAGCTGATGTAGATTTTGTTTTAACGTGTATTCTTTTCAAATACGAGATGAACTCTAAAATAATTTACTTTGATTTATTTATAACCACAACATCCCTTCTAATACGAATAAGGCAAGTAATGTTATAAAAATCGAATTAGTGAGAAAATCCTCATTTCGGACTCGCAGGTTTCGTAGAACTAGTTTAAAGCTGCTAACTTCGTAAATGTAACTTTTCAGAAACTTACCTGGAAGAATCGTGGAAAAACGTACCCCAAAATAAATTAAATCTAATTGGGAATTACATGTACAAGTAGAAGACAATAACATACACTGAAGAGCCAAACAAAACTATTTCACCTGCCTAATATCGTGTAGGGCCCTCGCGAGCACGCAGAAGTGCTGCAAAACGACGTCGCATGAACTCGACAAATGTCTGAAATAGTGTTGAAGGTAATTGATACCATGAATTCTGCAGGGATGTCCATAAACTCGTAAGAGTGCGAGGGGATGGAGATATCTTCTGAACAGCTCGTTGCAAGGCATCCGATATACGCTCAATAACGTTCATGTCCGGGGATTTTGTGGCCAGTGGAAGAGTTTAATTTCAGAAGTGTGCTCCTTGACCCACTTGGTAGCAATTCTGAACGTGTGGGCTGTCACGTTGTCTTGCTGGAATTGCACATGTCTGTCGAGATACGCAATCGACATGAATGGATTCAGGTGATCAGACAGAATGCTTACGTATGTGTCACCTGTTGGAATCGTATCAGAGACGTATCATAAATCCCGTATCACTCCAACTGCACACGTCCCATACCATCCAAGAGCCTTCACCAGCTTGAACAGTCCGCTATTGATATGCGTGATCCATGGATTCATGAGGTCGCCATACTCGTACAAGTCAAATGGCTCGAAACAAGGTGGAACGAGACTCGGCTGACCAGACAACGTGTTTCCAATCAAAACCGTCCAATGTCGGTGTTAATGGGCCCAGGCAAGTTGTAAAGCTTTGTGTCGTGCAGTTATCAAGCGTTCACGAGTGGGCCTTCGGCTCCGAAACCCCACATCGATAATGTGTCGTTGAATGGTTCGGACACTGAGACGTGTTGACTGCCCAGCGTTGAAATCTGCAGCAATTTGCGGAAGGGTTGCTCTTATGTCACGTGAAATGATTCTCCTCAGTCGTCGCCGGTCACGTTCTTGCTCTCCGGCCCCAGCGATGCCGGAGGTTTGATGTTTTACCGGATTTCCGATATTCGCGGTACACTAGCGAAATTGTTGTACGGGAAAATCCAAATTTCATTGCGACCTCAGAGATACTACGCCCCATCTCTCTTGCGTCGACCATTACACCACGTTCAAACTCACTTAAATCGTGATAACCTGCCATTGTAGCAGCAGTAACCGATCAAACAACTGTGCCAGACCCTGGTTGTCTTATATAGTCGTTGGCAACCGGAGCGCCGTATTCTGATTGGTTCCAGATCTGTTTATTTTCTTATACATGGCTGTACCAGATTTTTTTTGGCTCTTTAATGTAATTCTACTACGTAAACTAAGATGTGGACCCTTATGTAGTTAACTAATCAAAACTCGTAACTTTAGATTTCACGACTATTACAGCAGTATTTGTTAGTTGAAACCATCGAAATCACGTTGTGAAACAGGTGTCACTGTTGTCATTGTTTTATCGGGTATTAAGAACAGTAGTAAAACCATACCTGGGCAGCGTACTCACGAATGCCTATTTTTTCAAATGTTATTTTTTTCGCAATTAAAAGTATTGTAGTCTCACCGCTAATGGGGGAAGAAACCCCTAACAAACAGATAACAACGGTGGGAATGAAGTCATGCAAAAGAAGATGATCGGATGAAACCCTGCTGACCGTCGTGCTTGCCTGAAGGACAGAGGCGCACCAGAGGGGTTGAGATCTATGGTGCTTCAGCCTCCTCAGAGTCCTCAAATGTAGTTTTTACTCATGCTCTATTTTGACGAAAGGCTGTGTAATCTCATTTCTGAGTACCCCATTACTACACCCCAACTAGCAAACATA
This sequence comes from Gryllus bimaculatus, assembly GCA_017312745.1. Taxonomy (NCBI): domain Eukaryota; kingdom Metazoa; phylum Arthropoda; class Insecta; order Orthoptera; family Gryllidae; genus Gryllus; species Gryllus bimaculatus. The sequence continues at coordinate 719,406 of BOPP01000134.1, forward strand.
CATTTTAAATTCAGCGTAAAGGAAACATTCTTTGTAAGAAAACATCACTTGGGTTGGGCACGCCGCACCTTCAACCGCTCCCCGTCCGCGTGAAGCCATCCTGTGAGATTGTGCGTCTGTGAGTGAGAAAGAGGTTGCGGGCCCTCGCGTGCTGCCGGAATTCGCCGGGTGGCCCCGTGTGCAGGCGCGCCGCTCTGTCTCGGCGCGAGAGCAGGTGTGCGGGCGCCCGCGACCCCGACGACGAGGCGCGCAGTGGGCCAAATCGCCCCCTCCCCCTCCCCGCCGGCAAAACAGTTTCCAAAAGAATCGACAATACAGTAGAACCCCGGCATTCCGAAATAATTGGGGGCGTATTCTATACGAATTATGCGATAAAATGTATCGTACTTATACAGATACAGAAGGCGGATCCAGAGATGAATTTTAGTAAAAGAAGTTCAAAATGTTTTGTTCGAATGTCTCATATTAAGAATTTCGTTAAATGTTGCAGACTACACTCGGCTCATGCTGCAATACGATTTTATTCGTTTTAATAACTATCTGAATATTTTTTGCTTGAAAGTTTCGTGACAAGTTCAAATTAATAGTCACAAAAAGAAGTTTAAGGGGAGGGGGGATTTTCATCCCGGTGGATCCGCGCCTACAAATACACCTATGGAATTACCAGACACAATTGCAACGTAGCATTCGAAGTGAGAAAATGTCGACGAAGCAGAGCGATCGCATCATCAAGCAGGTTCAGTTCCTTACGGCAGAAGATTGCAGAATTTGCAAGTTCCTCTGAGTGAAAATTACTGCAACATAAACATGTGATATATATCCTAGTTACCAGAGCAATAAACGTTTCATTTCTGCTACCTATTTCAATCGTTAGTTGTTCAATTCTACAGTAATTATAAAACCCTTTCTTTACACTACAAATAAGATTTACATTTTCCTCGATCCCGAATTTTGTGCGGATTATCCAAAATTTCGGATTTGCGTTGTTTGGATTAGCGGGGTTCTGCTGTATACCTAACTAGTAATGAACGCGTACGCAACATTGAAGTTTAGTTGTAGAAGTAATGAATACATTTGGTAGATCTTCAAGCGCTTTCACGTTCTTGTGCTGTCATTTCTTCAGCTTGTGCTCCTTATTTCCTACTGTCTTCGTCGGTCTTGTTCCTGACGGAATTGTTGGCAACTAGACATTATACACCAAGTACTTGACTTCCGTAGACAATAAATAACCTGCTCAATAACTTGGGAATTTTGCAGGTATTTGCTTTCTAACCCAAAATCAGGTTAAAAAAACTTTTTGCTATGCTTTATTCAGTGCCAACTCTATGATCGAGTAAATATGATCGCATTTGTGTACGGCATTAACATTGTCGTTATTAATATTATAATAATATTGTAGTCATTGGCAATCCCCTGAGGGTGTTCACATAAAATCTATTTTCTCTTCGCAAAGCCTGCTCCATTTTGCGCTATTGTTCTATTGTAAGATTGGAGGAATTTCGTTCTTTGTGAGAAGTCTGTAAAATGCCAAAATGTTTACACAATCTTTACGACTTGAGCATTTAGTTTTAACTTTTGGATATTTCCTAATTATTTTCTAAAATTCCCCTACTTGTTAACACTGAATAGATTACTAGACTTATTGTGTTATTTGTTCCGTTGTGTTATTTGATCCGTTCAGCTGAGTTATTAACCGGTGCGGTTTTCGCAGGAGATTTTGTTTCTCAGTTCAGCAATGAAATTAATTAGTTCTTTTCTGACGTGTTAGCGATTGGGCGATGGAGAGCAGGTCCATCGCCAGTCACAAAACGAATGGAAATATTACTATACTAAGGGCAATAAATTTATTTGCGAAGTGTTCTCACTGCTTAATCTCATCTCGCTCATACCGTCTCATACCATGTCAGATCTCCGTACCATTAGCGATCGTCCAATTTTCGAATTTGCTCACTGCGTTTGGGACCACGAAGGGGGGGGGTGCAGAGATTGGGAAGAGACATTTCTCAATAAATTCCCTCACTCAAGGGCGATGAAGGGCTAGAATATCCCTCGGAGGGGTTCCTTAAGTTTCAGGTTTGTTTGTAAGATGCAAATCTGTGCCATGGGGCAACTGGCGTTTTACTCTCACGAAGACGATTCTCCCTCTCTAACAACGCAAGACCTGAACAGGTTCGTACGTTGCGGCCCCTTTGCAGGTACGACCACATCTACTATTGTCTGTCTCATCTTCCCATTCTGTTCATTTCTGTGTAGGGCAATGGTAAATCACCATTACGATCATTTATTAAAAGGTACACAAATTTAAGCTTGCTTTCTAGTCGACGTTTAGGGCCCGTCTATGACACAATTATCTTTAGAATAATTATTACGAATATTCCCCGCTTTTTAAATAATTGCTTTGACAGTTCGTACTGAACCCAACTTCAAACGCTTCAGACCTGTTCCAATAAGTGCCCCAAACATGTAAAAGAACATAAAAAATGGTGCTGCATTTGTTGCCGATGGCATAAGAAAGAAACAAGTGACCCAGCCTGTTTTCGAGGGCCTGCCCAGAGTTTTCTGAGTAGGACTGGGTATTGGTGTTAAGTCAGAGTAGGTAGTGGACTCTGGTGGGGGTAAGGCCCCAGTATTTTTTTCTTTCATCAAATGTATATGAAAGTAAAAATACTTTTTTCCCCCAATTCTCATGTTTATCATTAAATTTTTATCACATTTATGTAACTTTCGTTGTGCTTTTCATTTTTTGATTCAAAGTCATTTAACAATGTTTAGAAATAGAATTTGCCAGTCATGTCGCTATAAAATGTAAAATCACAATACAGTTGAGCCGATCTTGCAACATACAGTTGATTGCTTATACGTTTTGAGTCGACGCAAAACCGAGAAACTTGGTTGATTGGTCGTTTGACGTTTTGGAATATTTGATGGAATTTAACGTTTATGGAATATTCCTCTCATCCCAAATTCTGAGTGAGAATGTTCACCATTTGGAATATTTCGTGTGAGTAAAACTACCCACACACCCACGTTATCCGCCGGGTCTGACTCAGTGAGTCGTTCCAAATTTCGTTTCGTCGATTAAAAGGCTAGCATAAAATGCTCGGCAGACTTATGCCTACAACAATTCTTGTCATATTGTTGTTTGTCGTATTTTTATAAACAACCAGGTTCTACACAAATATATGTCCCTTTTTTGGTTCTAGAACAAATATAACTAATGAACAGATAAAAATATGGTGGTCATATTTTTTATTCTTATGTAAATGATACATTTCTACAGTTAACATTGTCAACTTCAGATTCAAAAGAATATTGTTTTTATAAACATTATTCTTATGGGACTGAAGATGATAATACAAAGTTGTCGAAACGGTGTATCAATTAAATAATAAAGTGTGAACGCCATATTTTCGTGTATCGTCGATGATAGATAATCTCCTTTGTGACGGATTTGTGGATTTTTAAATTTCGGTACCAATGATTCAGAATTTGCTTTTTCTTTAGTTTATGAAAAACGTTGCTATTATTATCCTCCGGCCCTGTCCAAGGGAAGCGCAATGGCTCCGTGTGTTGCTGCAGGTTTCGCTCGCTTCTGTTCCGACTCCGCATTCCTTGTTGTTCTTTTTTTATTAGTCTTTTTTTCGTAAACTTTTTTGATTTAGGTTTGGGGAAAATCATGATCCAGTAGTAGCTTACTTCCAGGGTTTTGAGATAATGGATTCTTACAAATGGAAGGGGAATCGCCTCTTCCAAAGTGTAGATAAGGGTCGACCTGCACGTGCCAGCTATGAGGAAACACGCCACCTCCCGTGATACGCCAAGAACTACTCGTAGAGACCAATGACCACTGCAGTTGAGGTACCTGGGAACCAGCTAGCCGACGTGTAGGTTGGCGCCAGCGGAGGAAGGTTACCGCCACCTCCGCGATAAAAAAACATAAGCTACATTTACGGGACTAATGGCCTTCAGCAGATGACACGCTCGATATCACTAATCAATCAGTTAATCAACTTAAATGTATAGTGGTTCGCAACTTTCGTGAATATAATTTCCTAGGGCATTTGCTCAATTATTGTATTAGACGGACTCGGATACTGTAAAATTTCTTGATGTACACAAAGAAGAGAAAGAAAGAAACCAATGACTCTAATAGTGTGTAGAATCAGTGGAACTAATTTTTCATAGACAATATTTATTCTGGTAAAAAGTACACATTATAAAAACTTTCGAATTATATTAGTTGGTATTCTTCCTCGGGTATATTTTCTGTAATAAACGTAAAGTGCACTAGTTAATTTAAAATGTTTTTTTACAAAATTTTTAAAAACAAAATGATTATTGAGACAGTTTACCATTAATGCGATGTCTTCATCACCTTATGTCAATAATGCCCTGTGGGCATGTTGAGTATGAAATTGACCGAATACTTTCCACATCGTCCAGGGAATTATAATTCGAATAGTAATTCTAAGAAACGAATGGAGCAAGGGAGTGGTTGTGGCGTGGGTAGTGAAGGCAAATTTTACGCAAATCTCGATATATTCCCGAAAGGGTTTACGATGAAGTAGAAAACAGCGAAGAAAAACATACAGGTTTTAAATGTAAATATGTAGTATTTTTCTACCCCACTTCCATTTTAATTGTTGCACTTAAATTAGTGATATTTTATTGTTTAGTCACATAAATAAAATGTTAAAAATACAATTTATCGAATGAAATGGTGTCGTTATCTCTGCTCTCTATATCTGCCCATGAAACATAATAGGCATTTTGTTAAAATTGTAATAAAGTAAGTCATCCTGGGCAAACTCCCGAAATTTACTATAAAGAAATATGTCCGTCTGGTCATCGACATCAGTGGTAAATGTCAATGACTGTCGGTTGCGTTACAAATAATTAGTTTCATGAAATTTTATTTATATAATTTTTTGCTTTTTTTTAGAAAACATCGATGTTTCTGGACAAATATTTTGATGCAAAGAAAACATTGAACATAAATCATTGATGTTTCTTGCCACCTCTAGCAGTTGGGTGTTGCGCATCGTATCCGCCTTATGCAAATGAGCTTTAGGCTCCTGTTTTCTTCACAATATTAGCGGGAATTTTAATTGCAGACAGTTACCAAGCTCGTCACCGTGTTCGAAATCATTGAAACATATATATGAAGGTTGTTTTTTCATTGTATTTTTTGTATAACTATTGTAACTTTTATTTCAATAACACCCTCATCACGTTACTTTTCAATAAAAATTGTCACTTGATGTCACTTTCAAAATGTTTCTCAACACATCTCGCTCTGCAGGCAACAGGACGGCCTGCGTCTGGTCTGGGTTTTCACACGAAGTGCTAGTGTTGTGGCCACGAATACTAAGATATTTCGAACTTTGTCACTGGCAGATATCGGCTGTGGTTGGTATCATCAAATCGGGAGCTTGAACGTTACCATAGTGACAATGATGATGTTCAAGCTCCCGATTGGATGAAACCGTTAGCAGCTGATACCTGTCTGGGGTAGAGTTGGAAAAAATTGCAGTTTAGTTCGTGACGTAAATTGGCGCTGGGCAGAACGAGTGAAAATGGGTGAGCCGGAGTAGCCCATCCATATCTTTCCACCACGATCCCTAGGCGTGTGCCCCACTGTGCGAGCGCGGCGTGGCGCTGCCGGCGGCGGCGGCGGCGGCGGGAGGGCGCACTGCCGCGGTGTTGCGAAGGAGCCGGCGCGTCGCGTCGTCGCAGCTGCGCCGCGCCGCGCGCCGGGGCCGGCCGGGTGGCTTACTGGGGCGCGGGGCGGGGCGCTTTCGGAATGAGATCTGGCAACGCCGTTGCAACGGGAGCCTTCAGCTCGCGCGCCCGCGCCGCGCCGCGCCGTGCCGTGCCGCTGCGGGACGGAGAAGGAACATTTCACCGCCGGCTGACGACGCCACGCGCGTGCGGCCTAGCCACTCGCCGTGCGATGCAGCACGGGCCATCGCGAACCGAAAAGCACGTCGGAAGACGCGGGAAATGTCCTGGCCAAAATTAGTGGCCCTCGCGGAATTTGGGTTGTGCGTTCTAATGTCACATCATGCAAGGTAATTTGCTTGTGCGACTGAGACGTGATATGCAAAGGGACATATTGCTTTTCATCATCTTTTTCTTCTTCCTCTTTTTCTTCATCTTCTTCCTCTTCTTCTTCCTCTTCTTCTTCCTCTTCTTCCTCTTCTTCTTCTTCTTCTTCCTCTTCTTCTTCCTCTTCTTCTGCTTATTCTTCTTCTTATTCCTCTTCTTTTTCTTCCTCTTCTTCTTTTTCCTCTTCTTCCTCTTCTCCTTCTCCTTCAGTATCTAGAATTTGGCTTGCAGCCTGTTTCATTTTATGTTCAATAATAGCCTTAATAAGCCATTCATCATTAATTACGTTATTGTCTTGAAGAGGTTGTATCTTGTCTTTGTACTTGCTCAAAAGGTGAAACAAATTCCCAATTGTGCTGAAGGGAAATTATTCATCGAATAATTTCGAAATGTTGAAAATGTAACTGTTTCTGTAAAAGGAATCGATCTTCAGCCAACTGTGGCACTGGATGACAGTTGCGAAAGTGACTAGACGGGCACCCACTTTTTTTACATTTATGTTATTTGATTTTTTAGAAAATGTGTACAGTACACAATTCATTAGTAGCCACCCGTCATAAAAAATTGCCGTAAATGCCTCTTACACGTTGTTCAAACTACTTGTAATATGACCAAGAGCTGTTTGTTTTGTTATGTCATTTGTTGTGTTGATTGGCAAGTTATTACAAATGTAATTTCAAAACGTTACGAGTGCTGAAATAAAAATTATCTTCTTATAAAGTTTCAAAAAAGAAGTATATTTTAACATTATTGTGATACTTTTAATAGTTTATACTTTTTAAGAATACAATTCGAAGTGAAAATAATTGTTAGATAAAACATGTTCAATTGATTCTGGCTATTTAATATTCATGATAACGTTCCTATTGGCCTTTTAAGAGCGTATTTTCTGCGATTAAATACGAGATTGTCGGTCGAGGCCTAAAACTCCGAGTTCGTCGATCCGAGCGCTCTCTCGTCCTGAGGCGCTCGTTTGTTTCTCGCATCTGCTTCGCCGTCGAGGCCTCATGTGCTCCCGCCGCCCGCGCGCGTGGCTGCCGCGGCTTCCCCGCTGCCCGCCCCGCCCCTCCACCCCCGCCTACGGGCGATAGCGACAGGCGATTAATGCAATGGCGGGATGTTGCCGGCGGCGCGGCGGTGGCGGTGGCGCGCGGGCGAGCACGTGGACGGTCGCGGGCAGCACGTGACTTTGTTATGCCCCTCGCGCGACGCGGCAGGGCAGCTGGGTCGGCGCCGCGTCCGCCGGCCCGGGCGTCGCACGCCACGCAACGCAACGCCACGCCACGGCATCTAAGCTTACCGGAAATTTTGAAAGCACTAGTAATATTTTCTACTGTTATAACCACTCTGGCTCGTGGAATGTCACTCTACGTTCATTTTTTAGCAGCAGAAAGAGAGCAGAAAAGACTGTTTCTTCGAAAACCTTTATTGATATTTCCCGGCACGTCAACTGCAACGGTCATTAGTCCCGTTAGTGTAGTGAATGCTTTATCCCCGGAGATGGCTGCGTTCCCACTGGATAGGGGCTTACGACGCCGACCTCGTCCGAGTGACTTCTCCATTCCTCTCCCCCAGCGAGGCTCCGCGACAACCGAGGCAAGCTCTAACACTGAGCTCCCGACTTCCCCTCCCTCCCCCCACCCCTTCCAACATGTCTGGTAGTGGACTTGGGTTGCGACATCGATGACGATGTTTTTGTTGAAACATGTATTAACACCGATGTTTTATTAGCACCAATGTTTTGTTTTTGAAAATTCCCATGATCACAATACTGTAAAAGTTAAAATATGAAATAATAGCTGACAGTAACACGTGTTATTCACGTGTTGGAACCAAAGGAACGGCGTTTGCAATACCATTGTTGGCCAATCTCTCTCGCCCGAGATGACCTCCATGCCCTTATATTTCCTCTTTCTTCATATTCATTTCGCACATTGAGATAAGGTCAACGTAGACGCTGCGGGCATAGGGTCTGCTCCTTCTTCTCGTACCTTTATTCGGCGAATTAATAATCACGAACACAGTCAAATTAAATTTTAATGCACACGAATTTTATGATGAAGTTCACTAATCCAGTCTCAAAATATCGATGGTTGTTCGTCTGTTTTAAATGTGTACATCGATGTTTTGTTAGCGATGTCGCATCAGTAGTAGTGGAGTGCTATTGAGTGAGTAAAGAAGAGGAAAGAAATATTGCGCGTGAATTCTCCCCCTATTAGAGTATGATTCGACCCAGATATAACAAAACTTTCTAGTTATAGTGTTATTGTTTTATTATTGTCATAGTTTCATAAGAGAGGTATGGCGTAGTTTGTATAGGTTTTTATTCTACTTTTAAGTTTTATCTTTTTCCTTGGGGTTTAAAAAAGGTGTTAACTTGATAACAAAATTAAATAAATTATCTTTTAAAAATTATCATAATGGTATTAAGGAACAATGACTGATTTAGAAGAACTTTGTTTATGCAAAAAATCCCTTAATATTATATTTGGTAAAGTAAATATGGCTGATCGCAAAAGATGCGTGATTAAAATTTTATTAAGCAAGTCGACAACTAATTTTAGATTTTTTCCCAGCGCTTGTCGACTTAATGCTCGAGGTTTGTAGATAATGATTATGTATGCGACATACGTCATAACTTAACTGAAACTCGTTTCCAGTCTAAACAAGATACTCGTCGAGGCATGTGTACATTTCACAGCCCTCCAATTTGACAATGTTGTGCAGAAGCGTGTCAAATATTTGTTTTTTGAGAATCATAGTCAATCAGAAGTGACGATGTAAAACTTGAATCATACAATTTACAGATGCACATTTCTTCGTTAGGCGTTACTGTGGCAGTATCGTTGAATTTATTTCATAGTTATCAAGTCGATTTGATTATTGAGAGTACAGTGTAAGTGTGATAATTTGAATCGTAAACCTTCGAAATAAGTAGCTGGTTGTTTGACTTGAAAGATTTTATTGGTGTTAGCATTCGGCTCTTTGGGACTCTCAACTCTGTTAATGATGGCGAATAGGCGGATGCACCTGACGATGTCGTGCAAACTTAACCCGTTTCTCACGTCGGCGTCAAATGTAAGAAGTGTTGGGACAGCCATTATTTGAAGGTTAGCAACTTCCTGTACCAATATTTGCGGGATTTATACTCCACCGTATGAACAGGAAGCGGTGTGCTTGTAAGAACCTTTGTAAAATAGTGATTAGACATAAGCTTAAACAGTATTAACTTCTAATTGTTTATAATCCCTGTATTAATATAATTTATTTCCATAATTCTAATTTTAGTTCTGAGGATGATCGCTACGCGATCGAAACAATCACAAGCCAAATACATTGTTGATACCAGACATCTTTTATTTATCATACTTAAGCTTAAACAGTTTATTCTAGTAACACTTAGTATCGCGGTACATTTCTGCTTATATCCAAAAGTCCAACTTGATGACATATGAGGTTATTCCTGCTAAAAACGCACACCTCGATTAAGCGGTCACGCAGTTGCCAAAACTATTTTTCATGAAACCGAGTGATTTTTACTTTGTGTCTACAGAGTAGAGAGACAGTTACGTAGTGCTGCGCCCAAAAACGGCAAACTTTCGGCGGAAAAACGCATTACACGGCCCTGGTAACGAAAGAGTGGATAAATCAAGTTGCTAAATTTAAGAGAGAGTAAATCCTTTATCACGTGGTGTTTCCAGAATACATGTTTTGTGGGTCCATACTACCGAAAAATCGAATGACGGCAAAAGTCTATCAGCATGTCCGTCCGTCCATGAACTACGCTAGCGGCTAAACTGTTTAGCCGATTTTCTCTAAAATTGATATTCCCGAATCTATCGGACAGATGTCGCAGACTCTGGAATTGGAAATCGATATTTCAGTTTTTATTTTATTTAAATTTTACATGATTTTTACATGAAGTTTCTGGGACATTTTCAAAATTTTAAAAAATGGCTCCATCGTTTTTCATTAAATTCTGTTGGAGTGTGAAGGACGTTTAAGACAACGGTGCAACAAGTCTCATGTTCGTTAAAAATCCTGATTTTTGGAAAACTTCAAGGGTTCAGATTTTTTCTAGGTCTTCCGACAATTAAATACTAAAGATGGAGATTTTTTCCCTTAATGAAATCTGTTCCTTAAAGATTTGAAATCGGGTAAATTTGCGTGAAAATATGGGGGAGAAAATACGTGCTGTTTTAGCTCCACTATTTACATAAACCTGTGTAGTCGTCTTTTGCGCCGTCACCTGACCCAGCGGCCGCGCATTATCTCTTTTAGACGGCTCTCACTTACTCTCGTACGGTTTTTCCGTTTGTCTCCGTAGTACTGTAAGCAAAAGACCGGTAAAGACTTCATTTATTTCGTCGAGACGAATTAATGGCTGCTGCAAAGAACAATAGATTTTTTAATATGCTCTGAAATTTCCTCATGGATTTGCATTTTCAAATTTGGTTCAGACTTAAGTCCAGGAATGGAAAAAAACCGTGGTGAGAAAAAGAGATCAAAACCTTATCAACGAATTATTTTCTGTACCAGTTGTTTATTCCTACTACGTTGTACACACAGAGAAAATTTTTGTATTTTGTGTTTGAAGTGTCTCATTAAAATCGTGTTAACGAGGTAGGCATTCTTAACTTCACCAAAATTAAACCAGCTCACTCCCTTATTCTCAAAACCTGGGCCACCAATTGGGATCACTGAACATTTTCATCACAAAGTTTCATTGTAGTTCTCAAATCAAACATTTGAACGTCGCATCTAATCTTTATCCCCGGCGGTCGTCATGTCCACGTATTTATCACTAGGGAAGGAAAACCAGAATATGTAGGCCTACATGTACATGTATTTATATTAAAAAAACACGTAATATGATACGTATAAAAACGTATTAAAACTCACGTATGAAATAAAAATTCGTGATAGTGTTTAAAATTGCCGCACAATATCATGTTAAAATTTTCGAATACAAAATGTGAGCGTTCAGTCATTAAAATGGGTTCGGAGCACCTGAACTAACGTTCTAGCTCTACAGAAGTAATTGAATAATAGTTTTCACCAAAGAAATAAGTATATGACTCGTCATTGTCAACAATATTATTTATTAAAATAGCAGCTTTCGATGGCTTAGCCATCTTCAGTTCTCTGCTGTATGCAAGCCACAAAAACGACTAGTGGCTCCATACAGCAGAAAACTGATGATGATGGCTAAGCCATCATAAGCTGCTATTTTAAGAAATGATATTGTTGGCAATGACGGCTCATATAATTATTTCATTGGAAATGCCAACGAAAACTCACCACAATACCAATAGTTTTCACCAAATAATACTTTAAAGGGAACGTGTTTTAAACAAAATGAGAAGCTCGTGAACAGTCTCATTGCATAGCCAGTAATGGATCGGAGATTCAAGGACCGTTTTCCCTCCAGCTTGCAAGGAGAAATTTAGCTGCCAGCTTGTCTTGGCTGAAGCGGTGCCACACTGGTGCGGTATACCTGCTTGGGGAAATCCCCGTAAGCCGACTGTTAGGTTGACACTGAATCTCGTCATCCAGCGGGACAAGATAACTGCCACCATCCGCGATAAAAATCATGCCCCACACTTACGGGAGAAATAACCTGAGCCGTTGACGCTTCCGGAAACACTAATCAATCAGTGAATCAATTAAACAGAATTCCACTTTATGGTGCCCTCTATAACTATTGATTAGATGTATTCAAAATGTTAATGAAAATAAATCGTATCCTTCTTTGAACATGAAAATATTCATGGTCCGAAGCATGTGTTTAGTGTACTTTTGTATTAATTCACCCACGTCTCCAGGCAAAAATACCCAACACATATTGGCTTCGGAGCTTGTTGTTTACGTTGAAGTTAAATTCAGTAGCAGTCAACCCTAATTTGAAATCCCTAAGCAATCAATTTACTACAACTTAAGACGTTTTCTTCCCGATTGATTTGCGAAGAAAAATGGAGAAATAGAATTTTCTTAGTACGGGTAATGGAAATATCACAACACTATCGATAAATTAACAATGCCATGGCCAATGAATCGCCCAAAACACTGCGTACTTTTGTCTTCACAAGAGTTTTGAGGCTACGAAGTTCTCATTTAAGCTCTTCCGTGGCGTGTACATCTGGAAGACATACTGAAACGTTTTTGTCAAGAAATGAGCGTATCTATTCCTTATTGTAAAAAATGCTGAGGTCACAATAGAAAGTAGTCGTGGCCTCTGTGACTCATTGTCCAATAATGGTTCTGATAAATGTAGTCATTCGATACACCAGACGGATAAACAGCGTTGTCGCGGTTTATTACTGTGTTGACGAAGATATCTGAAATTAAAACACGATAAAGTCACATTTCCAACAGACTGTCTTGAAATAAACATACATCAGTGATAAGCGCCTCACTTTAACTTATGCCTCCCCAATATGGTTTGCAGCATGCCATACTAATCTCAATCGCCTTCAAACATTTCAAAATAAATTTCACTAAAAAATCTCAAACGCCCTCTGGTTTGTCCGAAATAAGAACATCACCGCGAACTTGGCGTTCAGTTCCAGGTAGCTATTAGATTTAAAAAATCAATGTTTGTTTGTTCGTTCGTTAATTCGTTCATAATTCGTTCGTAATTTATGTACTTTCATCGCGCAAGGAGCTGTTCCGATAATGGAGACCTCTTAGGGAATCACTAGAAGGTTTTTGACCAGTTTTCCTGATACATTGAACAAATGCTCAGATGGCCCCTTCTTTTGCTTCTGGACGTACATGTAGCTTCACTATTCCCACGTTTTGTTGAACTCTCCTTTTCCTTCTAGTGGTAGGAGAAGAGGTAAGAGCGATTTTCTATTTTGTCAGCAATGTAGAAAATAAAATCTGCAGTTCGTTTACCGTTGCAAATAAGTTTTCTATAACTCGTGAGCAAATATTTCTAGTTTTTCAAATGTCGCTACTCTGGCGCATTTTATTTTTATATATTTATTTACCTTTAACTTTTACTCATCTTTCAACTATTTATAGTTGAAATGATGAGGAGGGATTCTGAAACTCAAGAAAACGCATGCAGATTATCTTCTCTCCCATACGTCACGTACAGTTTTTTGACTAAATAAATCTAAATAAGTAGTAACGCACTAAGATTTGAAGGTCTGTAATGTTATTTAAATTAATTTTCTCGAACGAATACATGATCTCAATCAATGTAGGTAAAAATGCGGTCGCCCCTCCACACAAACTAAGACTGTGTACGTATGTACTAAATATGTGACATCGATATCGACGTTGTCAAAAAAATAAGTATTTTTATACAAACATCGATGTATTATCATGGATGTATTAAAGCCGATGTTTTTTAAACACCCATGTTTTGAATTCGATGTCTTGTTTGGATCATGTTTTTTTTTAATTTAAAAAATTAGAAAACTGCTATTATTTTCCTATCCATAATTTGAACATTCTTCAGACTGAAGTCAGCAATAGTGAAAAATAAGTTAGGCTATTGTAGGTTAATAAATGTAGTAACAGATGATTGCCGCATCCAATAACGTTTGTAAATTATTCTGCAATTTTTTTGTCTTTGTTTTGTGAGCTAAACGTAAATTATAAATTAATAAACACCATCACCGTGACATGAACCCCCTCCCCTGCATGTGAACATTGATGTTAGAGGTTTCTAAAATAGTTTTTCATATGTTGAAGTTAAAAACCATCGAGGGTGTGTTTTGAACATCTATGTTTTGTTGTTGTCGCGTTCCAAGCATGAACTAGTAAGTTTGTATGTTGCTAATTTCCAATGAGCGCAGAAGTTGAATGAAAACTGCCCGCTCCCCGACCATCTGAGAGCTGCCTGTAGTTTCATTAGATACCTAGGAATACGAGAAAAATCATATGCAGTAGAATCCTGGTATTCCGAACTAATTGGGGACGAGACCTGTTAGGATTTGAAAATGTTCGGATTATCCGAAAATATGTACCGTACATACACAAATACATCAATAGGTTTACCAGACACTTGGCAACATAGTGTGCGATGTGACAAAATGGCAACATAACTAAGTGATCGCATCATCGTGCTGATTCAGTTCCGTACGTCAAAAGATTAGGTACTGATTTTGCAAGTACCTCTAAGGGAAAATTACTGCGACTTAAACATCTGTTATACACCGTAGTTACCAATTTAATAATCGTGTTATTTCCACTTGTTTCATTAATTAGTTGTTCAGTTCTACATGAATTATAAAATTTTTCCTTATGCTACAAATAAGCATTTTATCTTTTTATTTCCTCCATTCCGAATTTTGTTCGGATTATTCAAAAGTTCGGATTAGCGGTATTCAACTGTACTTGACTGTAGTTCTTCTACGTTCTTGTTTGGGAAATTGAAGCTTTTGTGTTATTCCGCCCATTCTCATACTGCGCACATCGACAGTCCTCATATTGCACTAGCAAGGCTCTAAGGAATTCACTGGCCGCCGTTTTATACTTGTAATTCACGAGAACATGGAACAGCAACTTTTTTTTTTTTTTTTTTTTTTTTTTTTTTTTTTTTTTTTTTTTTTTTTTTGTATGAAAATAATTATTGCATTGTCCTTTAGAACGATATTGCAGAATTCGTGAGGAGAGTTTTTGATAATTTGTTTTAATTGAAGGCAACTTTATACGATAGTTGGTTTATTATTATTATTTCTATTATTGTTGTTCTTCCGTTGTGGGTTTCTTCTTTTTGAATGTTATGTAGTTTTGTTCAGCAGCATTGTTTTGGTGCTGCAGTCGCTAGTAGCTTAGATTACCGATAACTGCATGCAGATCCAAGAAATTGCTTAGTTTTCTTTCAACTTTTAGAGACTGCAGAATAACTTAATTGAATTTTATTTCTCATTAGTAAATTGCTAATGCTTGGTTGGTGAACCGATCGTCCTGAGCAGTGCAAGGATGGGTGTCTTGCTGAACTTTGTGGTCCATGTGAGTTTTCCAGTTCAGGGCGGTGTCTTCAGCGACTTGTCCCACTGCCCCTGGCCGTTTTAACAGCTTTGGATGCCCGTTGGCCTAGGTTAATTTGAGGGCCCACTATATTTCCTTCCACCTATCTCTCCCTCCATGAAAGACAAGTTTTGTTTAAAAAAACAACTAAAATAGTCATCACAGAGTGACATTCCCGCATTAATCAACAACATTTCATATTATAAATATCCAATGAAACGTGATAATCACTCCGTTATGCCAATTTTTGCTTGTAGTTTAAACATACATCGCTTTTTATACGATGTTTTAAATATAGTATCTTTTTTTAGACCTATGGGGGCTCTTGAACAATGGGGGCCGTGCGTTAGCACTGCTTGGTCTGCCGCTGCCTGCCCGTGTCCTCGCGCGGCGCGGCGCTCGAGTTGCAAAAGCGGCTTCCGCGAGGAGCAGCCGTGGCCGGGGGGAGGGGAAGTGGGAGGAAGAAAGCGTGAGAAGTGCGCCGTTCGCCGCACGGGGACACGCGCTCACTTCGCTCCCGGCCCCGTCCGCGCATGCGCAGGTGCACAAAACGATACAAAATGCGCATGCGCAGGATGTCCAGAGTTCTGGCTTTTGCCGTTGTCTTATTGTTCTACAAATTAATAAAATAATTGGGTTCAATTTATTAACTCTATATTTTCAAACTTGATAATTTAAACAGTGTATTATTCATGCTAAATCAATATTTTATTTTATTTTCAAACTTTCGTAATCGTAAATTGGTTATACTGTTCGAACATGACCACACGCGCGTCACGGGGAGTAGCAGGTCAGTGGGTTAAGTTTTTGTACTTCATTTTTCCCTTATTTTCTCCTCCTAGATTTCCTTAATTATTTTACTGAGCTGCCCCTACGAATTAGGTCTCTCTTGTGCTTGGTTCCTTCTTAGAAACCGTTGAATTTATTCATCTTGCGAGACCTTTCTTTATCCAAGATCTCTTGTGGAATATATATATTGACCTTTTTCCATGTTTCTTGCCTTCTGAAACCAACTTTGAAATGCACTGAAAATAGTCGTTTTTTTATTAATTTATTTTTAAAATATTTTTTGACTTCGTTGACATGTGCAACATAGTCGCTAAGTATGTTCGAACCAAACAAAAGGTGAATTCCTTAGTAAGAAGACAATAAATACATAAAGTCAGAAAGAAAATCAGTTAAAATCAGAAATAAAGACATTTATTTATTTATTATTTATTTAAGAAGTGTGAAATATTCATAAGAGAGCTATTAAATTGAGGATCAACTGCTTCGTGGCCTGGCGCCAGCCTGGGCGTTCCAAGTCGCTCCATCAATGCGCCGACCCTCGCGGCGGCGGGGCCGGGTTGACGAGGGCTGTCGGGACTCGAACCCAGGCCGTCACCGCCACTTCAAACGCAGGCGCGCGCGCGCCGGTGACAGGTCCCATATTGCGTCGGGGTGGGGGAGGTATGGGAGTTATTATAATGATAATGAAGCCACCCGTCGCGACCACCTGCCTCGCCTTTGCCTCTGCATCGCTTCACGTCGCTGCTCGCCGGGACCACCTCATCATGCTTGTGATAGGCAACTTACAGAATTTGAAAGACTCTAATATAGATGTTTCTATTTGATGTTTTCAAAGTGGGAATCGATGCCGTTGAGTTAAGGAGTTTTTGTACAGCGAGCATTCGACAACACTATCGATCTGCGCATGCGCAGTTCGATATTCTCATCACTCTTGAGCTTCTGCACATGTTCAGAATATCGAGATTGCAGACGATTGCTGAACGGTATGTCGTCCAAAACTCCCTAGTGATATTTCCGAAATGTGCTGTTGAATTGATATTTCCATATTCGATATAGATACTGTTCAATCGGTATTCTATGCCGATATTGATGAAATTTTGAGATTAGGGAGTTTTTGCACCTCGAAGCGTTAAAGCAATCGACAGCAGTATCGATCTTCTAGTTTCGCTTCACTTTTCAAGCAGTTGGCAGTTCAAGTTTCGCATCACTTTTGTGCATTTGCGCATGCGCAGAAGATAGAAATTGCAGACGATTGCTGAACGCTATGTCGTGCAAACACTCTCTATTCTTATCATCAGTTGATATTTTTAAATAAATTTGCCCAGCTTCGGGGTCGAGACTAACAAGAACATTGTATCATCTGTACTAAACCTTTACTTGCAGTTTAAAAAAAATATATTGTGACGGGGGCGAGCTCGCTCATATGACGCAACCACAGACGTTCCGGTTCTTTCAATTTACAGAGAATTTATACTTATATTTTGATTTTCCTAAAATTGAAATCGATACTGTTGAAGATGTATTACCGGTATGTATATTAATTCTCGCGGTATGGTTATCTATAAATGGTCTCTGACTTAAATCAGCTGTTAGGGTGTCATCCAATAGGAAGATTGAACGTCACCTTTGTGACGCCACTGTAGTGACGTTTAAGCTCCCGATTGGATGACAGTATAACAGCTGACGACCTGTCAGAAGCAGCTGTAAATAATTTGCAGTATAAATCGATATTTTGAGTATCGGTAGTAATAGTATTAGAATGGTATTCTCATCGTTGGTGTTGATATTGTTATTAATCCTAGCGCATCTACCGATACTGATGAATTGTTTACGTCGAGGTATCAGTTAAAAACAGTGAAATCAGGGCAAGTATTTTGTGAGGGAGTGGAGAAAGTGTTTGATGGGATGTAAATTTCGTTCCGATGCTATCGAATCCAAGCACCTCTCAGTTGTGAATTAGTTGTTAGCTTCCATCGATACCCATTTGCAATGGATGTTTTTTATGCGTGTACTTGGCGGATACTTGAGGTTATTCATCATTCACCATCGTTTTTGCGTTATTCCAGTAGCCCAGAATACATTCAACAGGTTGGGGAGAAATGACACGCTCATCTCGTCGGATGGAAAATGCATAGTTATTAGTATTGAACTCGGGAACCCGAAATCCTTGGGAGAAAAAAGGCTGATCTCGTTTGGGAGAGAAGGCATTTGCACTTTTACGATGCCGTTAAGAGCTATAAAAACTGATGTTTCACCCGCTATCTGCTAACACTTCGTTTTAATAGCTCTGTAAAATGCGTATCTCCTCGACCGCTGCGACTATCTTCCTTTACCTGTGTTTGGAAAGTTTTCCGGCAACGGTTAAATACATTGAATACATCTTAGGATTGAGTAAAATCCTCATAATTTAAATGACATTTGACGAAATATTTTTGGTGATAGGCGTTGGGATAATATCTATGAATATTTGATTTGAATTGTTTTGCTGTTATGGCACTGAATCATATTTATGATGTGACACTTTCATTCACACTGAGATAAGTGGCTCAGTGCATCAAATGATGTCACTGCAGTTCCTCTGACCGGGAGGCCATAGGGTTACACTTCCGACAATCGAAGGATTTTCGACACTAGCTTGTCAGCTAGGTCGAGTTCAGTCGCTGTCTGGAGGAGTCTTCTAGCGGCCGGCCGGCGAAAGCCGGAGAAGTACCCTAACAAACGCGCCACGCCCCGCACGCGATCTTTCCTTCCTCTTGTCCTCTCCTCACCCCTTACACACACACACTTAAGCTAACAAGCACTATACTACCACCCATTCCAGGAGACCCGTCCGAAACTAAGTGCTTCTCCCGATTGGGGTGGTGTCCCGCTGGTGGGAAATACCTGTTTGGGAAAACCCCCAATAGCTGACGGTAGGTCGGCGCCGGATTTCGCCATACAGTGGGGAAAAGATCACCGCCAAACCCAAGAAAAAATCCATTACACTTACGGGACTAATGACCGTAATAGTTGACGTGCCCGGAATCACTAAACAATCAATCAATCAAACAACATTCATTCACGTGACCGTACTCCTGAAGCTAAACATCTCGCCTCGCCTCGTGTCTTCTCAGTCGGAGCCCTCGAAGTTCATTCATTCTCCTGAATGTAGCAGCGTAGCAAGTGGGCGAGCGAGATCAAATGAGTCCCTAGCAAAAAGCGGCGTGCGCGCCGGCGGTGTGGCGCCGCGGGGTGGGGCGCGGCGGGTGCATTTGGCAAACAGCGGGGGCGAAGGGTAGAGGCAGCAACGTGGGCGTCGGCGAAGGCGCGGCGGGGGGCGTCGGCTGCAGCGGTCGATGGCAGCGGGCACCCACGCAAACGTGCCCCCGCCGCCGGTGCTCCAGCTTAAGGCGGCTCCACACATTCGGCATTCGCCAAGCAGCGAGATTCCGAGCAGTTGATGTGTTTGACGAATGTTCGCTCGCTTTGATGTGTACTAAAGACCGATACGTGGTGGGTAGTGCGAATACCGAATATTCCGCGCTCGGCTAATCACAAGTAACCCGTCCGCACTATTCGGGATTCGGCGAGCGGTTGTTCGCTACTCGGTTGTTAACGAATGTGTGATGTCGCCTTTAGACCGTATGCACTTGTCGCCCTCTCTTCCCCGTGGCCCATTGGGAAACCCGTGGGACATTTTCAAACTTTAAAAAAGAAATGTCTCCGTCGTTTGTGAATAAATTTTGTTGTGTAGTGTGAAGGACGTTTCAGAATAGTACAGATCTTATTTTCGTTGAAAGCTCGAAATTTTTCGAAAATTGCCGAACTTCAAAACTTTTTTCGGCGCCTTTCTACAACTACTTACCCTACTACTCCCCTTAAAGAAATCTCTCCCTTAAAGATAGATTTTCAAAGAAAATCATGTACAATTTTTCGAAAATTTGAGGCCTTTTCGAATAAATTTGCGTGATAATAGGGCAAGAAATTAAGTACTGTTTTAGCACCATAAGTTTTCTCTCGCTCTCTGTTTCTCCTTTTCTCTCTTTTTTGATCTTTCTCTCTCTTTTACTGTCATGGCGTGCATATGTGTGTACAGTGAGTCATTTCAGAGGGGGAAAACACATCACGATTGATCGCTTTGAGAACCAACACTTTTGGTTTTGATATTATTATGCCAGTGGGTGATTGATTTTCGGTTCGAAAAATCAGTGAAAAATACCATGTCATGAGATTTCGTAATGTTCGTATTGGGAATACTTGGGCTAACACCTCACCATACGAAGATAATAAGAAACAATAAAATTTATTAAATTGTAGTTTGCTGCCATTTATGAATGTTTTCTGGAAATTTTGTCATCCGCATACGACCTTTCCAATGTTCACTGCAGATTCCTTTGCAAAACATTTCTCGGTTACGCTGAAATTTCTGCCTCCTAAGGCATTCTAAAGCATTTTAAATTATTTGAAGAAATAAAAAGCGGTTTCGTATGAATCATTTTCTTGTAATTGTTACCTTAAAATTCTTTAGATAAATAAATTAAGAATCAAAGTGGACTTTCAAAGATCTTTGGTGATCAGCAATATCATTTGGTGATATTCAAATTTCTGGCCATTTGTTTTACGTCCTACATAAAATTCTCTTTTTATTATTCACGTACTACAAAATTCGAGTGTATTTATTTGATGGTCACGTATCGTTGCCATTAACGCTGTAATGTGGTTTAATGTCATTAATGTGGTATAATTATTATTATTATTATTATTATTATTATTATTATTATTGTTGTTCTCAAAATTTACGATTAAAGATGTACGGTAATGGAAGAGTAGTATAAAGTTTACTCCATACTGCATCCAAGTTGCAGATCAGGAGGTGTAGTGTTGGCTGGGTTCCTCTACAGTTCTGCGTAAAATTGGATGTTCTTGAAAACTACTGTTAGTGAGTTCCCCATTTTTGTTTATGCATAATAAAAGTTTCGTATTTCATTAATCCTTTGAGCTTCTGGCGATGGCTTTGAACGACTGGCTGTACATCTATGGGAGGGCGCAACATCATGAAGGTGTAATTTCTGAGGAATTCAGAGGCGTTGGTGGAATAACTTAAAACGCATATTATTTGTTGTATTTAATGTGCTCATTGGTTTCAAGGACATTTCTACTACTACTACTACTACTACTACTACTACTACTACTACTACTACTACTAC
>BOPP01000134.1:741812-756101 GCA_017312745.1 Gryllus bimaculatus
TCCGCCGCCGCCCCCCGACCCCGCGCAGCAATCCCGCACCACAGGCGGATTGCGTCCGCCACCATCGCCCATTCAAAGGCCGGCGAAGATCTACGAGGCCTTGGAGCTGGCGTGGGGCCTTCGTGCAGGGCAATTTACTCGTAGGTTTTTATAGAAGTAAATTTGGAGAGGTTCACGAGGGAAAATTTAAAATATTGATGAGACATTTTCATTTGGTGATGGAAAATATAGGATTTTGTAAGGGACATTTATATTGGTGTAGGGTGGGGAGAAAATACACTTAGTAGTTGTGGAAAATGTAGTTCTCTTTTTGGTAGTAAATAAAGTTCTATGAGAAAAAATTCAGTTTATGGGACAAATTTAGGTCTTATATGGAGAAAATTGGGGTGGAAAATCATTGGGCAGTCACCCGAGAACTACCAGCGTCTCTTGACTCTAGATCCTACGGTTCTAATGTCGCGGATTTTCAACTTCGAATCCAGACCCTCTATGTTTGGTAGTTTTGCCTGGTGTCTCCGATGAATGCCAGCTGAATATCGGAGCCGTACCTTCACAAACGAACCGCGCGGTTTTTCCTTCCTCTTCCGGTCGAATCGTCTCCTCTAGCTCATACACACTTACTATGTATCCCAGTTACTATGTATTATGATGTAGGGCACTACACCTCTGGAAAGCCATCCGGTGCTCATAGCAGTCGCCATTGATGAGATGCGACTCGAGGTGTGGAGGTCTTCTATGGATCTAATGCGGGATTACAGCGGAGGAAAAACACACTCCCCTTACATCACATTTTTAAAATCCCAAAATATATTCCCGTATTTAACGATCTAAATAACAATTTACAAAGGAGAAATCTAGTTAATTTGTAAAAGTATTTTGTGCTTTTTAAAACATACAATATAATATTATTTTTATGTATTAAATTTTATTAATACATTATACATATATACATAATTAATACATTACATAATAATATTAATAAATCTAATAAAATATTAAATTATACGAAATAATAATGTTGTAGCGTCTGTTTTAAAAAAGATCAGAGTACGTTACAAATTACGATTTATGTTTAAAACGCACTGGAATCTATTTCACGAACTAAATTACTTTTCTATTCTCTAGGAATATATTTAGAATATTACTGGTAGTTTTATTTTCCTATATTGTTGATGTGTTGGTTTGTAGACGAGCCATGACATTTGAAATTCCACCCTTAGCGCCACGGGATGAAAATGGTAGAAAAGCTCTTTGTGAAAGCACAAACGCGCCCGTATTCCGTTTGGATGGCGCATTCGCGTAGCGAATCTCCGGGGGGAAGAGTCAATGAACCCCAACATTCAACAGCTTTCGAGAAATACTCCGGCCTTCTCCCTTCACGAATGCACCGCCATCGTGTTCGCTTTCCAACAGCGAGTGCCCGAGTTCACAACCCTGACGACCCAGTAGCTTCGCCTGACAGGGGCGGAGGACAAAACTGGTTCAAGCAAGATTTCTTTGGGGGTATCCCGTTTCTCTTGCATGCTGTTATGCCATTACTGCGTTAACACCTTGTCCTCCGTCGTCATTATTATCGTTTCTACATTACCAAACCGTGTACGAGTACAGCGCGTCATTAGAACTAGGAACTGTAAGTTGAGAGAAGAGTTCCGACACATTAAGACCTTACTGATAGTTCTGGCAAGTAATTTCAAATCTGCTCCTTCATTGTAAAGGGCTTGGTTAGTTTTCTTGTCTTTTTACTTTCTCATCCTTACGAATAGAAACGTAAGAATAGAAAGTTACATCATCGTGCGTCGAAAAACGACGAATTTTCGGTGAATTTTTTTTATTGCTTGGCCCATATAATGGAAAAAATGGAAACGTCGTGTTGCTAAATAAAGGAAAACATCTATCACGTGATGTAGCCAGAATCCATGTTTTGTGGGTCCTTGATACCGAAAAAATCGATTCTTTTAGTCTGTCAATCACTCAGTGTTCTTGTGAAGGTAGAAGTTTGGCATTCGCCTGTTAAACGGAGAAGCCGCGGAACAACGTATGGGAGGAGCCGGCCACTAGAACTCGGTCAGGCAGAAGTCAAATTCACCGTGCTGAAATAGCCAGAGAGGAAAAATTCTCCCAACCACCGGGTGTGAACCTCTGGGCTTTGGTATTGTCGCGCTGAAGTCAACCGCTGCGTGCGGCGGGGGCGGTGTGGGGGTGGGGGTTGCGTCGCTTTTCGTTGCCTTCCTCGCGCGCCGCGTCGCCTCGCGGCGTGGCACACTTTTATTTTTTTCCTTAAAAACGAATCTGGGCCACTCGCTTCTTGGCGCCGGCCGGCCGGCCAGCCACGCAGCGCGCGCTCCAGTCCGCCCGCCCCGCAACCGAAGCGCACCGCAACGCACGCCCCGCCCACGCCCCGCGCCAACCCGCCCCGACCCAAGCCCGCCCCGCCGCCCGCCCGCCCGCCCGCCCGCCGCCCCGCCCCGTCCGCCGGGCGAGCCCTTGGCGCGGACGGGAGCCAGTTAAGCCGAGCCCCCACGCCTTCCGCAATGAACAGTCTCTTTCAACCTTTGAATTTATGGAGGTGTTATGTATTTCGAAAAGAGAATACGTAAAATATTCGTACTAATACATCATAAAACACTAAAATATTGAATAATTGGATCATTAAAGTTATAATTTAAATCTCCATAATTATATTTATTTACATGTACATATGTGAGAAAAACGTTTACTTGGCAACGTGTCTCAGAAATGTATTCGTCTCCCTCTAATTTAGGCTGCAAATCGTGATATTTCAGAAAGTTGTACCGGTTAGGTTAGCTAAAATAAAAAGAAGCAGCATCAGTGGAGGAAACCTGCCCAGCGTTAATTCCAATTCTTGGGCCGCTGCTATCTGCTTCATTGTTCGCAAACGGGCATTATTGCGACTGTAACAAAGCTGATGCATGTGGAGGGCCATTGACCTCAGTCGGCGTGCTCACAGAACTGCCAGTCGTTCCCGAGGTCAAAGGTCAGCCCATCGCCCGGTACAAGGATGGAATCGGGGCCAGGACGAGGAAGGAAGGGACACGAGACGCTCTGGCCTGATGCTGAAAATTCTGTCCCGGCATTCGCTTGAAATTACTCAGAAGAAACAGTTGACGAGAACAGCTGAGATCTGAAATTCTCATTCATGTCGTGGGCATCGCCCAAACCAGCTACAGAAGTTGCTCTAAAAATTGACCATCTTCCCAAATCGGGAAACGAATAAACGTCATTCAGGGTGATGATATTGCAAGAGATAGTGATGAAGCCATTTACAAATGAGTTAACTGCAAACGAACGCACTAACAAAATTAGTGCATGGACATAACCTTCAGCAATATTCCCAGCAGTGGCCAAGCAGTAGCTACTTTAGCGGTCCCTTCTTATAGTAATCTCTCTATACTTTGGTGAGCTCGAAAATCCGCCTCTGTCGGGATTCAAACCGTCGGCATCCCATCCATCACAGCTAAGTTGCGTGCGTACTCGTTTTGCCGCATATCGTTTCTCAGGATGTGGCTGGGTCTTATTTCATCATTATATTACTTTCCATTCCCAACCCACTGTTACAGAAAGGATACACGCGATGAAAGTGCATCCGCCAAAAGGTTTCTCACACGAAGTTATATTCACGAACGTCGCAGAAACTAATGTGGCAGAAGGAAGAGGGGATGCCTTGAAACATCAAGTGGTTTAAACAAATGACGATTAGAAAAATAAATATTGGCAGACCTTAGAAAGCAGAATACATAAGTATATTAACTCTCATCTTCTATCCATAATAATAATAATTATTATTATTGTTGTTGTTGTTTACATTTCACCGCCTGATCACAATTACCAGTCATGGGAAGTCAATGATTTAAATTATTATTATCAAACAAATGTGAGTTAATAAGGAAGGTATAATAATGGTATACGTATGAGTAATAATGGTATACGTGGTGCTTTGCCATTTCTTTCCACTCAGAAAGGTTTTATGAGGGCACGACTGACATCCTACCAACGCGCTTCGGAGGAAACATAAAATCATGTACAGACGAAAGCAGCTTCGAAGATACGTAGCATGTTGTGGTTACTCGAACGACAGATTATTTGCAAGGCTCACCACATATTGCAAAGCAGCCAGTCGTGGGAAAAACGTCCGTTAATAAGGGACTCATTTCCGCTTTCACTGCCTGAAAATAAGGAAGCCAAGTAGGCACACTTGTGCCCGCTCGCGCCGCGGACGGGCAGTTTCGTCGCTGAATAACGCGCTGTAAATCTCCACTAAACAGAACCTTGGGAGCGCGTCTGCGGTGAAAGGAAAATTCCTGAATTCCACCCCCCTGAGAAAGAAGCCGCGCTCGCGAAAGACGATTGGCCAACGACCCGGGAAAGTGCACCGGCTGCCGTATTGAGCGATAAGGAGCGCTTGCCAGCCGTTTGCAGCGCCATGACCTCCACGAAGAGCTGTACTCTAGCATCACCAAGAATGTCTGCCACAGGCATTGTTTTTTGTTTTGTTTAGATATCAGTTTTTGTAGGATATAGGAGACCATTGCTATTGTTTATGATGTATATTTTGTTATGAAAATGTGATGCAGTGTAACACAAGTGTATATTATAATTTGAGTTTTACAGTCTTTGGCTGTGGGTGAAAAAAATTCAGACGATTCAGTGGAAAAATTAACATCAGAATACATTTTGTAAACATTTATAGTACTGTAAGTCTTACTACAATATACTTTAATACATTACTGTGTTAATATACTCAATCTCTTTTTGACATTCCAATATAATAGGTGTCATTAAATACAAATATTGTTACAAGAAAGTCCACAATTTTTTTTCATTTGTAGAGCCGAAAATTGAACATGAATGCTCTTGTATATTATTTGTTATATCAGTTTATTCATTTATCAAAATCGTCGAAAACATCAATGACTTCAAATTCTTTTCTCTTTGTCCTCTCCACAGTAACTCTGTGGAGAAGGGGAATTTATTTCCTTTAAATTATTAACAATAAACTGCTGCCTTGCGTCTTAAGAAGCTAGAGGAGGGGCTTTTTCGTACAGCTAAGTTTTACAAACTAAAGTTAGCTTAATTGCACTTTTGCATTACTAACTTACACTAAGATCGGTTTTGTTAATACTAATAATTCTACAGAGTTAGTTTACGGGCGATATATCTATAATAATATATAATATATATATATATATAATATAATAATATAAATATATATAAATTCTTCTTCTTCAAATTGCAAGCGGTGGGTAATGATAATGAAGAAATTGTAAAAGGCATTTGCAGGCTACTCGTATTATCTACTTAATAGTGAATGAATGTACATCATTTAATAACAATTACTTATTACTTAACTGTTTTCGATTCGACATTGAATAATCAATGTCCATTTAACAGGTAATTCTATTTTCATTACCTCTGTTGCTTACCACAATTGACTCAGCAACAAGACTTCGGAATCTAGATGTGACGAATCTCAAAAGGAGAGTATGAGTAACCGAATATTTCGACTTTTCAGGGTTCAATTGTCTAACATTTTGTAGGAAAGGTGAGAGGGTGTCCGAAATGGAGATATCCAGAAATTCGGGATTTCAAAGTGTCACTATTGTAGCGTATATACATAAAACATCAGCATGTAATGAACCATTTTGCACATTTGCTACGTATCAGTATTTGCATCAGAATAAAAACAATAATGACTTTTTAAATTCAATATTTAATACTGATCAAATTGAATACGCCAGAAACATTGAATGCATATAACATTTTGCATTCCTTTTAAAACAGACAACCTGCGAGTAGAACACCACTAAATGGCCGTTTATACATCAAAGCGCACCGCAGTCCAATTTGTTGAAGTGCTTTTCAGCTGATTGGCTGAGCCACATTACCACAGAGACTATTCCGATGATGTGTCAGGTGAGTAGTACTCAGAGAGAACGCACTTTTTAATTGGTTGAAGTGGAGTAAACGAATAAATTAATTGCACATTACTAGCAAACGCACAGGAAAAAAAAGTTAAGAGAGAAGTGCACATTTTGTTTTGAAACGTTTTGCAAACACGCTGATATTGATCAACAACCGGTAATTAAACTTCACGATTTGAATACCAAACTGTGTATATCATCGCTCACGAATCAAGTCTAATCGAAATGCGATCTAATGCTGACTTTGTATTACGTTGTCGAATGCGGAGGACTCCAATTCCGAGTTACGAAGGGCGACCTATTGAGGATAGCTAATTCGTCGATTCGACGATAGCTAATACTCGAGGGAACCAGACGACTTTATCTCGTGGTATTTCGTTAGAACCAATGAAAGACGGCGTAAAATTAACTAGAAACTATAAAAAATAAAAAATAACGAACACGAGTACGTAGAATACAAGTGCGAACGTTTTGATAGTGAGATGCAGCAATCGGATAAACTGTGTGTCTCAGCTCATTCACTCATTCCGGTCTACCGCTTGTGGCACACCAGGTGCCATTCCACAAGACCGGCCAGCGGGTGTGGACATAACCTTCTCGTCTAACTTAAAAAAAAAACACTCAAATTAATACGTACGAAAATACCCTGGAAACTATTTAAAGCATCGACGTCGAACCTTATGCTAATTAATAGTGAAGTTCTAGGACTGAGAACTATCTTTTCCCTAAAGAACTTTTAATTGAACATTTGTGGATGAGATAAATATCAGAGACTTCCAACAGAACAGTTGATAGTATTATTTGTTACAAATTACAATTCTACCGATCGCCATTGACTTCCGTTAAGTAATCGCGGGCAATAGTTTACCCAATGCTAACGAACTCTTTCAATTAGAGAAACAGGTGTGTCTCTCAATTTTTGTAAATGCGGAGATTTCAAGGAACCTATTCCTACCTAATCCTTTGGAATTGGACCTACTCCTTTAAAATTGAAAAGCGATTGGGTCATAACTTTAGTAATGAATGTGTGTAACAAAAATGAAATTTTGTTCATATCTGTGGACCAACATGTTGTTTCGTTACTAGGCAGGTCGTTGCAATATGCATTTTCAATAGCTTTTAGGAGTGCTTCATTTCTCCGTGTATTCTATCTGACGCCCCATTGTTGATACTTGGCATTGAGATCTCCACCAAAAATAAATCTTGATGCTAGTGGGAGGAAGAAATGAAGTTATTCTCAGAGAGTCTGATTTTTTTCTGACTGTCCGCTAACCCACATGACTGTAATTTTTGGTCACCTGGAGGAAAAACCTATTCTTTTCCATTTATACAGTTCCTTAGGATCTTCATTTTGGATGCACGAAATGAGGATAGACACCCCCCCCCGTGCTCACCTTCAAAAATGGAGAAAGCTAGTGCAGAAGATCTACGGGGCGGCAGCGGCCACTCGGGATGCTCGTGGGGCGGTGGAGCACGCAGACAGTAGACGCGCGCGCCTCGGGGGGCGACAGCAGCGGGCGGCGGCGAGCTGCCTCCGCCCGGCGCTCCGTGCCACAGGCTGCGCGCGCGCCGCCGCACGCCGCCGCCGCCGCCGCCGCGCCGCCCGCCGCCGCCGCCGCCGGCCGCCGCGCTGCCGCCCCGCCGCGCCGCCGCCGCGCCCACCGCAGAGGCTTTGTTGGCGGACAAAGGCGACGACGCTCCCCGCCCCCCCCGCCCCGCCCCGCCCCGTCCCGGCCCGGCCCGGCCCTCTCCGCTCAGTCGCGCCCTGCACTCCGCTGGCGGGCGGGCGCCGCAAAAAGGGGAAACGGGTTCTTTAATTTTTTTCTGCCGCGCCGCCACCGCTGCTCCAGAGCCTGTGCGTCAACGCAGGAGGCGGCGGCGGCGATGGCGTCACTTCCCGCCCCACCTGGCGCACCACGACGGCGCGAGCGCACGGGACGCCGAGACGCCGGCGAAACGCTGCCGCAACGCGCTTCCCGCGGCTGCCTGTCATTTCGATGCCCAGTCGCCCCGACAGCTCAACTACAGAGGCCGGTATACTCGGTACAATTTTGGGAGAGATTCGACGTAAAGAAAACGTGCATTCCAGACGGCGCAATTTCTATATAAACATTTTTGAGCTTGATCGTAATTTTTTCTGGCAATGGGTTACAGTTTGACTCAGGCGCCTGAAGCGGCAGTCTCGTTCACTACGGGATTTGTGTACCCGTCGCGATGGTAATCGGCCTTCTCGATTTTGTGGTTAGGGGCGACAAAGTGCGATTGTGTGAAGTGATGTGATAAACTACCTCCTTCCGAATTCCTGCCTTCATTTTTTTTCTTATCTACGTTCTTCATGATTAATTAGTGCTTAATAATGTTCGCAGCCAGAACGCACGAGCTGAAATACCGCCACTGACAGTACTCGGACGGCGCAGTTCAGTTGTTTCCCAATAGACCTTCTAGCGATGTCTTGAGGAGTTTCATACAGCATTCCTACAGGAAACCTACAGACCGTCTATACGCGACTTTTGACTTTAATATTTCTAGCTTGGGATCGTGAAGTTTCTGTGCAGAATCTGTATCAGAATCTGCACGAAAACTGTACCGTGTATCTAGCCTTAGGGGAAGACGATTTTCTACATCACAAGTTCCTGTTTGCAGAATTTTCACTACGTATGTACGCTTGTGACAGAGATTTCAGTATTTCGAAGTATAGGAAGTTCATGTTATCGAGATGGTATTGTGAGACACATTGTGGCGGTCGACCTTGGGCCAACGAGCATGAACGCAAACGCTCTTGCTGACGAATAGACGCTCTGCTCCGACGGGCAGCCCTGGAGATGATACATTATTACCCGGAGCCCTGATATCTCGATTCTGAAAGGGCGGTCAACATTCCGAATCTATGAATATTTTTTCGTAATAAGGTTTAAATTAACGAATTCCTCACGAGAAATGAGAGAGGTCGTTCTCATCATCAGTTAATTCCAGGCGTCAAAGTTCGAATTATTTTATTGTTTTCAGGTACGAATTTATGTTGTGTTCGGGTGTGTATTTTGTTGCCTTGTTAGTTATCGGAGGAGCACTTGTAAGTACTATTGAATTCTCTGTGAAGTGCAAATTGTTATTAACTGTGAATGTTTTTTACGACCATCGATTTCGTTGGTAAATTGCAGTAATGAAAATTGTGAATTTACTCTAGTTACATCACTTTTAACGTCGTAGGGTATTAGTTGCAAATCACTCCAGGCGAAATGAGATTTGAAGCGAAATTCATTCTCTCAGCTGTATTTAAAACCGTTCCCGTTGCGGTTGCCAGATCTATTGGCGAGTATTTAATGTCAGTCCATCACCTCTGCAACATCATATCGACATCATCAATTAATATTTCGCTCGGTAAATCCGGCGTTGTTTCTGTTTTTATGGAGGCCATACATTCCGCGTCTCTATAGCACAATTTTGTCGCGTAAATTGCCACGCCGGGTTTATATTTTTGCGCTAAAAAAATGTCAGCAGAGCGACCGCATATTTTTCGCATCAGTGATCGTGTGAGTGTGTGCCATACTTCCTGTTCGTGAGCGCAGGGGAGGACGGAGGCTTGGACCTGTGCGGTTCCGTTTCTCCGGGTAGGTCGGGTTGGCGGTGCTTCGCCTTTCCACGGAATAAGGATGGTACAGTGAATACGAAGGGTAGTGGTCAGGGGGCGGATATCGATGACCTAAAACTTCGCCAAAAATTGTCAATAAAATGATCTTAAAATGTTTAAAATTTCCTAAAAGCAAGGTAAAATTACGTAAAAACAGTTATCAAAACCAGTTCGCATGAACAACTCAAGCTGTTGGATACCTTACTGATGTAATCGAGGCTGCTTCTAATCGTTCAAGAAAATTCAGCTTTCAAACTTTTGATTTAGACTGTTCGTTCCCAGAAAATCCCTGTCTGTAGTTCTCCCGAAATAGGCTGTACCGCCAATCGCGCTGATCGGCCTCACAGTAACCTCAGATTGTATTCTCACAATGGCGGACATTACAACTTCTGAGCGAAGAACTCGAATACAATACCTGGCATAAGTACTCAGGAATTCTATGGAGAACATTTATTTCCTGACATTTATATTATTTGAAGCAACCACCATTAAAATGATATTAAAATCAATTATATCAGCGGAAACTGCATTAAAAATTACGGAAAAAAGTAAAAAATGACTTCGAAGTCTGTCTAAGAAAATGCAAAAGAAATATAAAAATTGGTCATTTTCTTTAGTCACATCTTAATTTCTATACTAAACGGCATTTTTCTATAGTAAAAAGAAAAAAAGTAACATTTCATTAAAATCCGCCCCCTAGTAATGATGATCGGACAACGGATGTTGTCCACATATTCCACTTTATTCGGCCAGGGTTTGAACCCAGATAATGTGGGGAAGGAGAGCCTGCGGGTCGATCGTGGGAGTAATTATGGTGGTAGGCGAGAGTAAAAAAAGGTTGACTTTGATATTCAATGATATCGGGAAAAGTGGTTCAGCGCATCAACTGATGTCACTGCAGTCCCTCCGCCCGGGAAGTCCTAGGTTTGAGTCTCGACAGTAGCCAGATTTTCGACACTAGCTTCTCAGCAAGGTCGAATTCAGTCGCTGCTTGGAAAAGAATTCTACAGGGCGGCTGCTCTAATCGGTAGCTTTCCGTGGTTTCTCCGGTCAACACCAGGCGATTGGCGTAACACTATCCTACAAAATGGGCCACGGACCCCGCGCGATCTTTCCTTCCTCCTCCTTGTCCTACCCTCCCCCTTACACTAACATGTACTACACTACCCTACCACACATCCCGGCAGACCGGTCGGGACCTCAGAGCATGTTCCAGCTGGGGAGGTCCTGTTGGTGGGAGATACCTGGTTGAGGAAAACTGCACTAACCGACTGGTATGTCGGTTTCGTATCTCGCCATCCAGCGGGGGAAGTTCTCCGCAACGTCACGAGGAAAACATGCACTATACTTATACATATTTAATCTAATGACCTCTGTAGTTGACGCGCCCGAAATCACTAACAACCAACCGAGTACTCAATGATGAAGCCACCTCTCTTACGCGGGGTTAGAACCCGCAACCTGCGCACCCACGGACTCTACGCTCGATCCATGGAGTAAAAATAATTATAAATAAAGATGTTTAGCTTTATTGATATTTAATATTGGAGCAGATATATTTAAACCTATACTTAATCTAGAAGACAGAGATTTATTGATGACTTCATGAAAAATTCATTACGACGAAGACCGCCTTTCCAGTTTGCTTACGTATTCGGAACGAGCCCTCCGGACCCGTACTTAAATGTTTTTGGATGGTATAAAGAGATCCCTGTAGTATACACATTTTCTTGGGGAAGTGTCTAGGGATTAGCTCGAAAAGAAATTGCGTTAAAAGTTTTCCGAAGCTCCGTTTCGAGCGAAGTCGCGTGGGGCGGAGATTGGAAAGTGATCCACTCGCTTAGGCAGCAGCTCTTGGCCGACTAATTATATTGGGATCGTGCCATGGGACCTCTCTTTCAAGACGTGCGAGATGACATGAAAAGATGAGATACATTTTTCGGGGTACCTGCTTCATTCTTAGTGTATCTATGCCCAAATCCGTCTCATTATTATTATTATTATTATTATTATTATTATTATTATTATTATTTCTATTAAATAATTTAGCTGGCACAACTTCTCCGATGGACCGTTAAATTAACTGCAAAAATATGATGTGTTTTCCTACGGAGTGCAAAATGAGTTCTGTTTTAGGTACTTCCACGTTTCGCATAGGCATTAAAGTTACTAATAGCATAGCCCATTTTTTTCATATTTTATGAAATAAATTTGATGAATTGAATAAGATAATTTTAGTGTTAGTCACCTAAACGATTGTGAAAGATTTTTTTAAAGTAATGTAAACTGTCGTAATTATTGAACATTTAATGAGCTTGAACTCATTATTATATTGCTTCGTTATTTCTACCATCTGTTCAAAAGTAAATATGAAAAGCACCCGTACTTGTGACGTGATATTGAACAGAAGAAGAGTTATTTAATCTAATAGCTTCCAACTCCTGATGCTATTCAGTGAGGTGAAAGTTTTCAAGGTCTTACCTCACTTGTCTGTTATTTACGCTAATACTTATTACTTTGCTTCATTTACATTTTGCAACTAAGACGTTTTGCAGAAGATAATGCTAGTGCTTCTTAAATCCTTCATTTGTGTAACTTTTGTGAACATAAGACAACCTTATCTTCTTGAAATATTGAACCTATGAAACCAATAGTTTTGTAACCAATAAAAGTCGTCCTCGCTGAGAAAATAGGAAACTATCCTTACACATATGTTACTTTTAATAACTTTTGTCGCAAATTATTTAAAAAATCGAACCAGGCGTGAGTCTATGACTGCGTAAAGAAAAATGCAGACAAACTAAATGCTTAACAAAGAAGTTGATCCATGACCTGACTTCACTTGGTGAATTAAAATGAATTGGAAAATAAACTAACCTTCCCGGTTTTTGAAAAACATTGATATTAAAATATTTATTCTTACGAACTTGTGTAAACATTTACTTCCAACCCCTTCTGGGCTCGTAGCCAACGCGCTTCGCTGCCTTGTGCCCTCTCCACGGAGAGCGTACTCGGTTCTCGGAAGGCGAGAAGCAAGGGGGGGGGGCGCATTCAATTACTCCGGCCCTGCACGAGTGGGATCAGTTTGCAATCAATAGGGTTGTGCAAGATTCCCACCTTTGCAAACAGCACCTGCCGAAGAATTATGAACAAAATACTACTTTAATTTAGTAATTTATTTATTATGATAAATAAAGGTTGTTGTCTGGTATCAATAATTTTATTAACCTTATGATCGTTTCGATCGCATAGTGATCATCCCCAGAGCTAAAATTCGAAATAAATTATATTATTACATCAATTATAAACTATTAGGAATCAGTTAATACAAATATTATTGACAGGATGTAGGCATTGCATGCAAGATGCGTAAGCAAACTGGGACGTACATACCTTGCAGCATCCGGGCCGAAAACAAAGTTCTGCGGATTTTTGAGTGTGTGTCTTGTGTGAAGTCTGTAGCGGGTGGGGGGGGGTGAAGGGTCGTAAGACACGGGGGTGCCGGTGGAGGCTTGAGAAGCGGTCGGGCGAGCGAAGGTCGAAGGCGAATTAATTATCTAATTAATTAATTTATAATTTTTATAATATTGTTATGTTCGTTTCGTGAATATTTTTTTTAAATTTATTTGTTAATATTTGTTTTGCTGTTATAATTATGCGTATAACTATCTGAAAGTTCGTGCTGCTGATCAGTTTGTAAGGTTTACACTTGGGGTTTTGGGTTTCAGAACCAACGATTTGACGAATTAGAGTTGACTTTGAGACAGTTTTTGACATTGGGCTCTCCCAAAATGTGTGATATTGTGATAATTTAAGATGTAAAATGTTAAGAAGCTTTATGGGTTGTTTGGTGGATCGGTTTCAAAACTCCTTTTGAAACGAACTAATGTACCTTAACATGAAATAAAAAATAATTTTGCAGATCATCAACACAATTTACTTTACAAGTCTTTATTGAATGGTCCCCTCAAGCTTTCGCGTACTTTTTCGCATTTTAGGCTTCGCTGGTACAGTTAGTCTCGTCTCTGATGTGGGATGACGAATTGATGTCGATCACGAATAAGGAAGTTGTTTTTTACAATAGTCGATGGTGGTGAAGACAATCACCTGATTTGTTTTGTCAACGGGACGCCCTGTCACTCTACCTCCTCGTCTCTCCTATTTGCACTATCTCACTCCCTTGTTCTCCCTCGCATATTCTCGTACTTCGCACGCACCCTCTCCTTTTTCCCTCCATCCCTCTCTTAATCAGTTTTATCTTTCTCTCTCATCCATTCTCTCCTTTGTCAACTTCCTCTCTTCGTCAGTCTATTTCCGTATTATCTCTTTCCCTCTATATATCTACCTCTCCCTCACCCTCTCTGATTCTTTCTCCTTTGTCATCTCTTTTTCTCATCATCCAATCTCCTTATTTATCTCGCCCCTCTCTCTGTCCCCTTTACATCCCTTCCTTTATCAATATTTTTCTTATCGTTAACCTATCTCCCACCGCTCTTTGTCTCTATCTCTCCACATCTTTACCTCCTTTTTTGTCTCTTTTTCTCGTCAACCTATGTTCCTCTTTATCTCTCATCCCGCTCACTCCCCCCCTCTCTCTCTCTCCCCTTCTCGCTGCTCTCGCCGCGAGGGCGCTCGGTCGTGGCGGTGTGTTTCGCGGTGTGTTGTGCACCAGGAGGCGCGGCGCGGCGCGGCGCGGTGCGGCTCGGCGCGGTGCGGCTCGGC